>JAXCHO010000624.1:30000-119946 GCA_036630365.1 Acanthiza pusilla
CACACACACACTGTGCACACACACACACACACACTGTGCGCACACACACACACACACACACACACACTGTGCGCACACACACACACACACACACACACACACACTGTGCGCACACACACACACACACACAGTGCACACACACACACACACAGTGCACACACACACTGTGCACACACACACACACACACTGTGCACACACACACACACACACTGTGCGCACACACACACACACACACAGTGCACACACACACACACACAGTGCACACACACACTGTGCACACACACACACACACACTGTGCACACACACACACACACACACTGTGCGCACACACACACACACACACAGTGCACACACACACACACACAGTGCACACACACACTGTGCACACACACACACACACACACTGTGCGCACACACACACACACACACAGTGCACACACACACACACACACACACACACACTGTGCACACACACACACACACACTGTGCACACACACACACACACACACTGTGCGCACACACACACACACACTGTGCACACACACACACACTGTGCACACACACACACTGTGCACGCACACACACACACACACACACACACTGTGCACACACACACACACACACACACACACACACACACTGTGCACACACACACACACACAGTGCACACACACACACACACACACACACACACACACACACACTGTGCACACACACACACACACACACACTGTGCACACACACACACACACACACACTGTGCACACACACACACACACACACACACACACTGTGCACACACACACACACACACACACACACACACTGTGCACACACACACACACACACACACACACACACTGTGCACACACACACACTGTGCACACACACACACTGTGCACACACACACACACACACACACACTGTGCACACACACACACACACACACACACACACTGTGCACACACACACACACCGTGCACACACACACACTGTGCACACACACACACACACACACACACACTGTGCACACACACACACACACACTGTGCACACACACACACTGTGCACACACACACACACACACTGTGCACACACACACACACACACACACACACACACACACACACTCTTCTTTGCCCACCTGCAGCCCCTGTAGATCGGGTTCCCTATATTTCCCAATTACGAAGGTCCCTATAGAACAGGTGGGGCCTATAGAAGAGGTCGGGCCCTATAGAATAGGTGGGGCCTATAGAAGAGGTGGGCCCTACGGAAGAGTCGGGGCCCTATAGAACAGCTATGCTCTATAGAACAGGTGGGGCCCTACAGGACAGGTGGGGCCTATAGAACAGGTGGGGCCTATAGAACAGGTGGGGCCCAATGGTACAGGTGGGGCCTATAGAACAGGTGGGGCCCTATAGATCCTAATTATGGGGGGGCTAATGACCCTAATTATAGGGTGGCTATAGACCCTAATTATGGGAGACCTAATGACTCTAATTAGCAGGGGGCGGGCTATAGACCCTAATTATGGGGGGGGGGGGATAATGACCCAAATTATGGGGGGACTAATGACCGTAATTAACATAGGCCTGATTATCAGGGAGCTTATCACCCTAATTTTGGGGGGGAGGGCTATAGAGCCTAATTATGGGGGGGACTATAGACCCTAATTATGGGGGGGGCTATGCACCCTAATTATGGGGGGACTAATGACCCCAATTATGGGGGGGGGGGCATGGACCCCAATTATGGGGAAACTAAGGACCCTAATTACAGGGGGGCTATAGGCCCTAATTAAGGTGGGGCAGATTATGGGGGGGTTATAGACCCTAATTATGGGGGGGGGGGGCTAATGACCCTAATTATGGTGGGTCAATCACCCCAGTTATCGGGGGGCTAATTACCCTAATTACGGGGGGAATTATAGAGCCTAATTATGAGGGGAAGTTATAGACTCTAATTATTGGGGGAATTATAGACCCCAATTATGGAGGGCTAATGACCCTAATTAGGGGAGGACTATAGACCCCAATTATGGGGGGGCTAATGACCCTAATTATGGGAGAGGGGTTGGTGTGACCCCCCCGAAACTGGGGACCCCCAAAACAACCCCCCCAAATCCACCCCCCAAAACTGACCCCCCAAACCTCCCCCAATAAAACTGACCCTTCAAATGGACCCCCCCAAAACGGATCCCCCAAAATCGACGCCTGAGATGACCCCCCCCCAAAACGACCCCCCCCAAGCGACCCCCAAAATTGGGGACCGTCAAATCGAGCGTCCCAAAACGACCCCAAAAATTGACCCCTCAAATCGACCCCCCCGCAACCTGACTCCCCAAAATCGACCCCCAAAACCGACCCCCCCCAAATTGGGGACCCCCGAACGGACCCCCCCAAAACGACCCCACAAAACGACACCCACCCAAATTGGGAACCCCCAAATCGCCCCCCCCAAATCGACCCCACAAATTGGGGAATTCCAAAATTCCCCCCCAAATACGACACCCCCCCATCCCAAAGTGAGGACCCCCAGATCGACCCCCCCCAAAGTGTGCGCCCCTCCCCGGGCTGGGAAGGGAACTGGGCTGGACTGGGCTGGACTGGGAGGGACTGGGAGGGACTGGGGGGGGCTCAGAGTGGGAACTGTTCCGTACTGGGAGAGACTGGTCCAGGCTGGGAGGGACTGGTCCATGCTGGGAGGGATGCGGAGGGGAGGCAGGGTCCGTACTGGGAGAGACTGGTCCATGCTGGGAGGGACTGGTCCGTACTGGGAGGGACTGGTCCATGCGGGGAGGGATGCGGAGGGGAGGCCGGGTCCATACTGGGAGGGACTGGTCCGTGCTGGGAGGGATGCGGAGGGGAGGCCGGGTCCATACTGGGAGGGACTGGTCCGTGCTGGGAGGGATGCGGAGGGGAGGCCGGGTCCATACTGGGAGGGACTGGTCCGTGCTGGGAGGGATGCGGAGGGGCCGGGTCCATACTGGGAGGGACTGGTCCGTGCTGGGAGGGATGCGGAGGGGCCGGGGCCGTACTGGGAGGGACTGGTCCATGCTGGAAGGATGCGGAGGGGCCGGGGCCGTGCCGGGAGGGGCGGGGCCGGGGCTTACTGGGCTTACTGGTCCGTACTGGGGGGGTCCCACTCACCGGGCCGGGCCTCAGCATCGCTCCAGCGGCCGCGGGGCCCCGCGCCCCCGCCCGCGCTCGGCTCCGCTCGGCTCCGCTTCGGGAGGCTTCGGCTCCGCTTCGGCCCCGGTTCGGCAGTGCTCGGCAGTGCTCGGCCCCGGTTCGGCTCCGTTCGGCCCTGTTCGGGACGGTTCGGCTCGGCTTCGGCTCCGGTTCGGGATGGTTCGGCTCCGCTCGGCTTCGGTTCGGGATGGTTCGGCTCCGCTCGGCTTCGGCTCCGCTCGGCTTCGGCTCGGCCGCGTTCGGTCCCGCTCGGCTCCGCTTCGGGACGGTTCGGGCCGGTTCGGCTCTGCTCGGCTCCGCTCGGTTTCGGCTCCGCTCGGTTCCGTTCGGCCCCGCTCGGCTCCACTCGGCTCCGCTCGGGAGCGGCGGCGGCGCTGGAGGGGCGGGGGGAGGGGGCGGGGATGGAGCGGGGGGGACACGGGGGGGACAGAGGGGACAGGGAGGGGACAGAGGGGACAGGGAGGGATGGGGGGACACGGGGGGGACACGGAGGGATGGAGGGACAGAGGGGACATGGGGGGGACACGCAGGGGGGGCACACGGGGCGATATGGGGAGGGGGACATGGGAGGAGGGGACACCGTGGGGGGACAGGGGCAGGCGGTGACAAATCCCGGCGGTGACCGCGCGGCCCCAAAGTCCGTGTGTCCCCAACCCTCTGTCCCCAAACCCCGTGCGTCCCCATCCCCCCGTGTCCCCAACTCCGTGTCCCCATCGTGTCTCCACCCCCGTGTTCCCATCCCTGTGTCCCCATTCCCGTGTCCCCAACTCCGTGTCCCCAAACCTCGTGTCCCCCCCAAACCCCGTGTCCCCAACTCCGTGTCCCCAATGTCCCCAAACCCCGTGTCCCCATCCCCATGTCCCCATCCCCGTGTCCCCAAACATCGTGTCCCTCAATGTCCCCCTATGTCCCCCCGTGTCCCCATCCCCCCATCGTGTCCCCATGTCCCCCAGTCCCCGTGTCCCCCCATGACAGTGTCACCCCCATGTCCCCCCGTGTCCCCGATGTCCCCGTGTGCCCCTCCCCAGTGTCCCCATGTCCCCCTGCCCATGGCCCCAAGTCTGTGCACGTGGCTCCCATCCCTCCTGTCCCCATCGTGCCCCCATGTCCCCCAATGTCCCCATCGTGTCCCCAATCCGCCCCCGTGTCCCCAATGTCCCCAATCCCCCAATGTCCCACTGTCCTCCATTTCCCCAAATGCCCCAATGTCCCCAATGTCCCAATGTCCCCAATGTCCCCAATGTCCCCAATCTCCAATGTCCCCAATGTCCCCAATGTCCCAATGTCCCCAAACCCCCAATGTCCCAATGTCCCCACTGTCCCCAATGTCCCCAGTGTCCCCAAACCCTCAATGTCCCCCATGTCCCCATCGTGTCCCCACTGTCCCCAATGTCCCCAGTGTCCCCAATGTCCCCAGTGTCCCCAAACCCTCAATGTCCCCCATGTCCCCATCGTGTCCCCAGTGTCCCCAGTGTCCCCAGTGTCCCCAGGCTCTCGGAGGCTCAGGTGGCTCTGGGGTTTATTTTGGGGGGGTTATGGCTTTGGGGACCCCCCCGGCCCCACCCAGGGACACACAGCGGGGGGGGAGGGGCGGGGGGGGGGAGGGGACACACGGACCGGGGTGGGGGAGGGGCGACACTGAGGTTTGGGGTCCCCGGGGCCCTTTGGGGTCCCCAGACACCAACACAGCGGGGGGGGGGGGAGGGGACACCCCGAGATTTTGGGGGGGGGTCCCACGGACACACACACGGTGGAGGAGTGGCCCCGAAATTTTGGGGGGGACCCCATGGGAGGGGCCGCGAGATTTTGGTGGACACACACGGTGGGGGGAGGGGACAACCCCGAAATTTTGGGGGAGTCCCATGGACACACACGGGGGGGGACACCCCGAAAGTTGGGGGGACACACACGGAGGGGAGGGGACACCCCCGAGATTTTGGGGGGGGGAGGGTCCCACGGACACACACAAAGTGGGGGGAGGGGCCCCGAAATTTTGGGGGGGGTCCCCGTGGACACACAAAAGGGGGGGGGAGGGGACACCCCCGAAATTTGGGGAGGTCCCACGAACACCCAAAGGGGGGGAGGGGCCCCGAGATTTTGGGGGACACACACGCGGGGGGGGGAGGGGACAGCCCCGAATTTTGTGGGGGGGGGTCCCACGGACACACACACGGCGGGGGAGGGGCCCCGAGATTTTTGGGGACACGCACAAAGAGGGGGGAGGGGACACCCCCGGGGTCCCTTTTTTTGGGGGGACAAACGATCACGTGGCAGACGTGGAGGGGGGCGGGGCCCTTTCTCTGGGGGGGAGGGGACACACCCCCCAGGGGACAGCGATCACGTGACACACGTGGGGAGATGGGGGGACACACCCCCCAGGGGACAGCGATCACGTGACACACGTGGGGAGATGGGGGGGACACACCCCCGGGGATGATGATCACGTGACACACGGGGGGGCGGGGCCCTTTTTTTGGGGGGGTCCCCTCCCCCCCAAACACGATCGCGCTGTGGGGGGAGGGTCGCGCCCCTCCCCCCTCCCTCCCGCGGATTTTGGGGTTCACAGTGGGCGGGGCCGGGGGGGGCCCGGGGGGGCCCGGGGGTCCCCTATGGCTTCGGTGTCGGGGCCCCCCCGGGCCCGGCCTGCGGAGAGAGGAGACCAGTATGGACCAGTTCGGACCAGTATGGAAATGTGGAATCCCAGTATGGAGCGGTTCAGACCAGTATGGACCAGTTCAGACCAGTATGGACCAGTGTGGACCAGTATGGACCAGTTCAGACCAGTATGGAAATGTGGAATCCCAGTATGGAGCGGTTCAGACCAGTATGGACCAGTTCAGACCAGTATGGACCAGTGTGGACCAGTATGGACCAGTTCGGACCAGTATGGACCAGTACGGACCAGTATGGACCAGTGTGGACCAGTATGGACCAGTTCAGACCAATATGGAAATGTGGAATCCCAGTATGGAGTGGTTCAGACCAGTATGGACCAGTTCAGACCAGTATGGAAATGGAGAATCCCAGTATGAAAATGTGCCCCCCCAGTAGGGAGATGGGCCCCCCCAGTATGGACCAGTGCCTCCCAGTATGGACCGGTTCAGACCAGTATGGAGCAGTTCAGACCAGTATGGACCAGTTCACGCCAGTATGGACCAGTGCATCCCAGTATGGCCCAGTTCATCTCCCAGCATGGAAATGGAGTGTCCCAGTATGGACCAGTTCAGCCCAGTATGGAAATGTGGAATCCCAGTATGGACCAGTTCATCCCAATATGTAAATGTGCCATCCCAGTATGGTAAAGTGGCCTCCCAGTATAGACCAGTGCATCCCAGTATGGCCCAATGCTCCCCAGTATGGAAATGTGCCCCCCCAGTACGGACCAGTTCAGCCCAGTATGGACAAGTTCAGCCCAGTATGGAAATGGAGTGTCCCAGTATGGAAATGGGCCCCCCCCAGTACGGCCCAGTGCCTCCCAGTATGGAAATGTGCCACCCCAGTATGGTCTAGTGCTCTCCAGTATGGAAATGTGGAATCCCAGTATGGACCAGTTCATCCCAGCATGGACCAGTGCACCCTAGTATGGAAATGTGGAATCCCAGTATGGTAAAGTGCCCTCCCAGTATGGACCAGTGCATCCCAGTATGGAATTGTGGAGTCCCAGTATGACAAAATGTCCCCCCAGTATGGCCCAGTGGCCTCCCAGTATGAGAAAGTGACCTCCCAGTCCCTCCCAGTCCCTCCCAGTTCTCCCAGTTCAGTCCCCAGTCCCTCCCAGTGCTCCCAGTGCCCCCCAGTCCATCCCAGTCCTTCCCAGTGCTCCCATTTCAGTCCCCAGTCCATCCCAGTCCCCCCCAGTCCATCCCAGTTCCCTCCCAGTTCAGTCCCCAGTCCATCCCAGTCCCCCCCAGTCCATCCCAGTTCCCTCCCAATCCCATCCCAGTCCCTCCCAGTGCTCCCAGCTCAGTCTCCAGTCTCTCCCAGTCCATCCCAGTCCCCCCCAGTCCATCCCAGTTCCCTCCCAATCCCATCCCAGTCCCTCCCAGTGCTCCCAGCTCAGTCTCCAGTCTCTCCCAGTCCATCCCAGTGCCACCAGTTTGATCCCAGTTCCCCCCCAGTTCCCTCCCAGTGCTCCCAGTTTGGTGCTCACGGGCTCAGTGGGAGCCCAGGGCCTCCCCCAGGGCAGCTTTGTCCCTCGGTGTGGCCTTGGTCAGAGCCTTCTCCTGGGGAGGGGACAGGAGTGGGGACATGGGGACATTAATGGGGACATTGGGGACATTGGGGACATTGGGGACATTGGGGGGAATTGGGGACATTGGGGACATTGGAGGGAATTGGGGACATTGGGACATTGGGGACATTGGGACATTGGGGACATTGGGGACATTGGGACATTGGGGACATTGGGGACATTGGGGACATTGGGGACATTGGAGGGAATTGGGGACATTGGGGACATTGGGGACATTGGGGACATTGGGACATTGGGGACATTGGGGACATTGGGGACATTGGGGACATTGGAGGGAATTGGGGACATTGGGACATTGGGGACATTGGGGACATTGGGACATTGGGACATTGGGGATGTTGGGGGGGATTGGGGACATTGGGGACATTGGGGACATTGGGACATTGGGGACATTGGGGACACTGGGGACATTGGGGACATTGGGGACATTAATGGGGACATTAATGGGGACATTGGGGACATTGGGGACATTGGGGGGAATTGGGGACATTGGGGGGAATTGGGGACATTGGGACATTGGGGATGTTGGGGGGGATTGGGGACATTGGGGACAGAGATGGGGCCATGGGGACAGGGACAGGGATAGGGACATGGGGACCCTGTCAGGGATCCTATGGGGTCCCTATGGGTTTTCGGGGGTCCCTATGGATTTGGGAGTGTCCCTATGGATTCTTTGGGGCCCCTATGGGTTCTATAAGGTCCCTATGAGTTTTTGGGTGTCCCTATGGATCCCATAGGGTCTCACACCTCCACCAGGCTGGGCCAGTGCTCGATTGGTTTGGGGGATTCTGTGGAGTCCCTATGGGTTCTTTATAGGATCAGAGGATCCCTATGGATTCCATGGGGTCCCTATGGATCCTATAGGATCCCTATGGGTTTTGAGGGGGCCCTATGGATACTATGGGTTCCCTGTGAGTTCTGTGGATTCTATGGGGTCCCTATGGATTCTATAGGGTCCCTGGGGTGTCCCTATGGACTCCATAGGGTCGCAGACCTCCACCAGGGTGTGCCAGTGCTCAATCGGTTTGGGGAGAGTCTATGGGGTCCCTATGGATTCTGTGGGTTCCCTATGGATTTTGGGGGTCAGTATTGATTCTATGGGGTCCCTATGGATTCTATGGGGTCCTTATGGGATCGGGGCATCCCTATGGATTCTATGGGGTCCCTATGGATTCTATAGGGTCCCTGGGGTGTCCCTATGGACTCCATAGGGTCCCTGACCTCCACCAGGGTGTGCCAGTGCTCGATCGGTTTGGGGGAGTTCTGTGGGGTCCCTATGGATTCTATGGGGTCCCTATGGGTCCTGTGGGTTCCCTATGGGTTTCGGAGCGTCTCTACGGATTCCATGGGTTCCCTATGGGTTTTCGGGGGTCCCTATGGATTCTTTGGGGTCCCTATGGATCCCATAGGGTCGCAGACCTCCACCAGGGTGTGCCAGTGCTCGATTGGTTTCCGGAGGCTCTATGGGGTCCCTATGGATACTATGGGTTCCCTGTGAGTTCTGTGGATTCTATGGGGTCCCTATGGATTCTATAGGGTCCCTGGGGTGTCCCTATGGACTCCATAGGGTCGCAGACCTCCACCAGGGTGTGCCAGTGCTCGATCGGTTTCCGGGGGTTCGCCAACATCTGTGCCCAGTGCTCGCGGCCTGGGCCGTCGGCGTCGCTGCCCACGCGGCACAGCCCGATCACCTCGTTGTGCCCGATGCTGCGGAGGGGAAAAAAACCAAAAAAACAACCCCAAAAATCAGCCCAAAATCCCCAAAAATCACCCCAAAAAACCCCCAGTGTGAAATCCCCCAAAATGCCCCAAAACCGCCCCCAATTCCAGCCCCAAAGCCATCGCTGCCCACACGGCACAGCGCGATCACCTCGTTGTGCCCGATGCTGCGGAGGGGAAAAAAAACCAAAAGAAAATAACCCAAAAACCAAAAAAATCACCCCAAAAATAGCCCAGAAAACCCCCGGTATGAGAAACCCCAAAATGTCCCAAAACTGCCCCAAAATCCTGCCCCAAAGCCATCGCTGCCCACGCGGCACAGCGCGATCACCTCGTTGTGCCCGATGCTGGGGACCCAAAGAAATTTTAAAAATCACCCCGAAATTCCCCAAAATCACCCCAAAAATAGCCCTGAAATTTACCAGTTTGGGGAACCCAAATCCCCCAAAACCTTCCCAAAAATTCCTCGAAAAGCCCCAGTTTGTGGAGCCCCAAAATCACCCTAAAAATACCCCAAAATCCCCCGGTCAGGGGATCTCAAAATCCCCCAAAAGTGCCATAAAAATAGTCCCAAAATCCCCTGGTCTGAAAAACCCCAAAATCCCCCCAAACCTCCCCAAAAGTCCACAAAACTGAACCCCAAAATCCCCCCAAAATCCCCGGGTCTGGGGATCCCAAAATCCCCCCAAAATGCCCCAAAAATCTCCCAAAGTCCCCCCCAATTCCAGCCCCAAAGCCATCGCTGCCCACGCGGCACAGCAGGATCACCTCGTTGTGCCTGACGCTGCAGGAGGGGCAAAAAACAAAAAAAAAAATAACCCAAAAAACCCCAAAATTACCCCCAAAATACCCCATAATAGTCCCCAAAAAGCCCCAGTATGAGAAACCCCAAAATCCCCAAAAATTAGCCCAAAAACCCCAGAAATCACCCCAAAAATACCCCATAATAACCCCAAAAATCACCCAAAAATCCACCGGTTTGGGGGACGTGAAAATCCCCCAGAATCACCCCAAAAACCCCAGTGTGAGACCCCAAAAATGCCCCCAAAATCCTCCAGTCTGGGGGACCCCAAAATCCCCCAAAATTACCCCCAAAATACAACATAATAGCCCCAAAAATCCCCAGTCTGAGAGACCCCAAAATACCCCAAAACCACCCCAAAAATCCCAACGCGAGACCCCAAAAATACCCCCAAAATCCACCAGCCTGGGGAACCTCAAAATACCCCAAAATCCCCAAAAATCACCCCAAAATCCCCCAAAGCTGAACCCCAAAAATACCCCAAAATCCTCCAGTCTGGGGAGCCCAAAAACCCCAAAAATCACCCCAAAAATCCCAGTGTGAGACTCCAAAACTGCCCCAAAAATTCCCCAAAAATCTCCCAAAACTGAACCCCAAAAATCCCCCAAATCCACCCCAAAAATTCCCCAAAACTGAACCCCAAAATCCTCCAAAACCACCCCAAAAATTCCCCTCAAATGGGTTTCGGGGGGGATTGAGACCCCAAATGCCCTCCAAAAACCCCCAAAATTATCTCAGATATTCGGGGAAACCCCAAAAACCCCAAAAGGGTGCGAGGGAGACCCCAAAAAATCCAAAAATTCCCCAAAATTCCCCCAAGGACCAACAATGGTGACGTCATTGGGGACATCGAACGAGGAATGTCCCATTGCTCTGGGATGACCCCAAACACCACAAAATCCCCAAAATTCCCCCAAAATCCCTCAAAAATTGCCCAAAATTCCTCTAAATCCCCAAAAACTCCCCCAAAAGACTCTCCAGGACCCTCCCAGTGCCTCCCAGTACAAACCAGTTGGACCCAATGATGGTGACGCTCTCGTGGGGGATGTCAATCAAGGGAGTCCCACTGCTTTGGGATGACCCCAAATGCCCCAAAATTCCCCAAAATTCTATCAAGTCCCCCCAAAATTCCCTCAAAATTCCCCAAAATCCCCCAAAAGACCCTCCCAGTGCAAACCAGTACAAACCAGTAGGACCCAACAAAAGTGACGATGGTGACGCTCTTGGGGACATCGAACGAGGAATGTCCCAGTGCTCCAGAATGACCCCAAACACCACAAAATCCCCAAAATCCTCCCAAAATTCCCCCAAAATCCCCCAAAAGACCCTCCCAGTACAAACCAGTACAAACCAGTAGGACCCAACGATGGTGACGCTCTCGTGGGGAACGTCCATCAAGGGAATCCCATTGCTCTGGGATGACCCCAAATGCCCCAAAATTCCCCAAAATTCTATCAAATCCCCCCAAAATTCCCTCAAAATTCCCCAAAATCCCCCAAAAGACCCTCCCAGTACAAACCAGTACAAACCAGTAGGACCCAACGATGGTGACGAAGGTGACGCTCTTGGGGACATCAAATGAGGAATGTCCCATTGTTCTGGGGTGACCCCAAATCCTCCAAATTTCCCTCAAAATTCTCCCAAAATTCCCTGAAAATCCCTCAAAAATTGCCCAAAATTCCTCTAAATCCCCAAAAATTCCCCCAAAAGACTCTCCAGGACCCTCCCAGTGCCTCCCAGTACAAACCAGTTGGACCCAACGATGGTGACGCTCTCGTGGGGAACGTCCATCAAGGGAATCCCATTGCTCTGGGATGACCCCAAATGCCCCAAAACCACCCCAAAATTCCCCCAAATGCCCAAAAATCCCCCAAAATTCCCCAAAATCCCCCCAAAGACCCTCCCAGTATCTCCCAGTACAAACCAGTTGGACCCAACGATGGCGACGATGCGACGCTCTCGTGGGGGATGTCAATCAAGGGAATCCCATTGTTTTGGGATGACCCCAAACGCCCCAAAACTGCCCCAAATCACCCAAAAATTCCCCAAAATCCCCCAAAATCCCCTCAAAGACCCCAAAGATCCCCCCAAAGACCTCCCAGTACAAACCAGTTGGACCCGACGATGGTGACGACGGCGATGCTCTTGTGGGGTCATCCATCAAGGGAATCCCATTGCTCCAGAATGACCCCAAATGACCCCAAATGACCCAAATCACCCAAAAATTCCCAAAAATTCCCAAAAAATCCCAAAAATCCCCCAAAAAATCCCCGATCATGCACCAGTTGTAGTCAACGACGGCAATGGTGAGGCTGACGCTCTTGTGGGGTCATCCATCGATGGAATCCCATTGCTTTGGGATGATCCCAAATGGCCCAAAACAACCCCAAAACCACCCCAAATTTCCCAAAAAATCCCAAAAATACCCCAAAATCCCCTCAAAGACCCCAAAGATCCCCCCGAGGACCTCCCAGTACAAACCAGTTGAAACCAATGATGGTGACGCTCTTATGGGGAACGTCCATTGAAGGAATCCCACTGTTCTGGACCAACCCCAAATGCCCCAAAACTGCCGCAAAATTCCCCCAAATGCCCAAAAATACCCCAAAACAACCCCAAAATTCCCTCAGAACTCCTCCAGGACCCCTCAAAGACCCCAAAAATTCCCCCAAAGAGCTCCCAGTACAAACCAGTTGAAGCCAATGATGGTGATGATGACGATGCTCTCGTGGTGGATGCCAATCAAGGGAATCCCATTGGTTTGGGATGACCCCAAACGCCCCAAAACTGCCCCAAATCACCCAAAAATTCCCCGAAATTCCAAAAAAAATCCCAAAAATCCCCCAAAAAATCCCCAATCATGCACCAGTTGTAGTCAACGACGGCGATGGTGAGGCTGACGCTCTTGTGGGGTCATCCATCGATGGAATCCCATTGCTCTGGGATGAACCCAAATGACCTCAAACCGCCCCAAAACTGCCTCAAATCACCCAAAAATTCCCAAAATGCCCCAAAACCGCCCCAAAATTGTCTCAAATCCCCCAAAGACCTCCCCAGGACCTCCCAGTACAAACCAGTTGGAGCCAACGATGGTGACGCTCTCATGGGGAGCGTCCATCAAGGGAATCCCATTGCTCTGGGATGACCCCAAATGTCCCAAAATCCCCCAAAACTACCCCAAATCCTCCAAAAAATTCCCCCAAAAATCCCCAAAATCCACTCAAAAATGCCCAAAGACACTCCCAGTATCTCCCAGTACAAACCAGTTGGACCCAACGATGGTGACAATGGTGATGCTCTCGTGGGGTCGTCCATCCATGGAATCCCATTGCTCCGGGATGACCCCAAATGGCCCAAAACCATCCCAAAACCGCCCCAAATTCCCAAAAAATCCCAAAAATACCCCAAAATCCCCTCAAAGACCCCAAAGATCCCCCCGAGGACCTCCCAGTACAAACCAGTTGGAGCCAATGATGGTGACGCTCTTATGGGGAACGTCCATTGAAGGAATCCCATTGCTCTGGGATGACCCCAAATGCCCCAAAACCACCCCAAAATTCCTCCAAATGCCCAAAAATCCCCCAAAAATCCCCCAAATCCACTCAAAAACGCCCAAAGACGCTCCCAGTATCTCCCAGTACAAACCAGTTGGACCCAACGATGGTGACAATGGTGATGCTCTCGTGGGGCCGTCCATCGATGGAATCCCATTGCTCCGGGATGACCCCAAATGGCCCAAAACAACCCCAAAACTGCCCCAAATTTCCCAAAATCCCCCAAAATCCCCAAAATCCCCCAAAAATCCCCAGTCACGCACCAGTCGTAGTCGACGACGGCGATGGTGAGGCTGACGCTGTGCACGCTCTCGTGCGGAACGTCGAACACGAGCGCCTCGTTGTAGTTTGGGTTCAGAGTGTTCTTCTTGATCGACGTCTTGCGCTTCTTCAGCCGCCGGCCCTCGGCCATCAGAGACGCCTTCACGTAGGGGTCTGGGGGGGAATCCCAAAAATCCCGTAAAAACCGAAAAAATCCCATAAAAATCCCATAAAATCCCATAAAAATCCCATAAAATCCCATAAAAAACAAAAAATCCCATAAAAAACCCCAAAATCCCATAAAAAAACAAAAAATCCCATAAAAACAAAAAAACCCCCATAAAATCCCACAGATCCCATAAAAACCTGAAAATCCAAAAAAACCCAGAAAATCTACATAAAACTCAATAAAATCCCATAAAAACCCGAAAATCCCATAAAAAACCCAAAAATCACATAAAAACAAAAACATCCCATAAAAACTAAAAAATCCCATAAAAAACCCAAAAATCCCATAAAAACCCGAAAATCCCATAAATCCCCACAGAACCCCATTAAAACAAAAAAATCCCATAAAACCTCAAAATCCCATAAAATTGCATAAAAAACCAAAAATCCCACAAAACCTCCTAAAATCCCATAGAACCCTAAAGAACTCCGTAGACTCCATAGAGACTCAAAAATCCCATAAAACACAAAAACCCCATAAAATCCCATAAAAACCAAAAAATCCCATTAAAAACCCCAAAATCCCAAAAAACCCCAAAAAATCCCATAAAAACAAAACCCCCCCCATAAAATCCCACCGATCCCATAAAAACCTGAAAATCCCAAAAAACCCGAAAATCTCCATAGAACTCAATAAAATCCCATAAAAACCCGAAAATCCCATAAAAAACCCCAAAATAGCACAAAAACAAAAAAATCCCATAAAAACTAAAAAATCCCATAAAAAACCCAAAAATCCCATAAAAACCCGAAAATCCCATAAATCCCCATAGAACCCCATTAAAACAAAAGAATCCCATAAAACCTCAAAATCCCATAAAATTGCTTAAAAACCCAAAAATCCCATAAAGCCTCATAAAATCCCATAGAACCCCAAAGAACCCCGTAGACTCCATAGAGACTCAAAAATCCCATAAAAACCAAAAAAATCCCATTAAAATCCCATAAAATCCCATAAAAAACAAAAAATCCCATTAAAAACCCCAAAATCCCATAAAAAACAAAAAAATCCCATAAAAACAAAAAACCCCCATAAAATCCCACATATCCCATAAAAACATGAAAATCCCCAAAAAAACAGAAAATCTCCATAAAACTCAATAAAATCCCATAAAAACCCGAAAACCCCATAAAAACCCCCAAATCCCATAAAAAACCAAAAAATCCCATAAAAACAAAAAACCCCCCATAAAATCCCACAGATCCCATAAAAACCTGAAAATACCAAAAAACCCCGAAAATCTCCATAAAACTCAATAAAATCCCATAAAAACCCGAAAATCCCATAAAAAACCCCAAAATCTCATAAAAACCCGAAAATCCCATAAATCCCCATAGAACCCCATTAAAACAAAAAAATCCCATAAAACCTCAAAATCCCATAAAACTGCATAAAAACCCAAAAATCCCATAAAACCTCATAAAATCCCATAGAACCCCAAAGAACCCCGTAGACTCCATAGAGACTCAAAAATCCCATAAAAACCCATAGACCCCAAAAACCCTATAGGCCCTATAGAACCCTGTAGACTCCATAGAACCCCATAGGTCCCATAAAAACTCAAAAATCCCATAAAACACAAAAACCCCCATAAACCCCCCTAGAACCCCGTAGAATCCTATAGATTCCATAAAAACCCAAAAACCCCATAAAAACACAAAAATCCCCATAAAAAGCCCATAAAATCCCAAAAATTGCATGAAATCCCATGAACCACATAACAACCCAAGGTTTGTTCAGCCGCCGGCCCTCGGCCATCAGGGAGGCCTTCATGGAGGATTCTGGGGGGCGGAAATCCCAAAATCCCCAAAAATCCCATAAAAAACCTGAAAATCCCATAAATCAAAAAAAAAATCCCATAAAATCCCATAAAACCCCATAAATAATAATAAAAAAATCCCATAAAATCCCATAAAAACAAAAAAAAATTCATAAAATCCCATCAAATCGCATTAAAACCCAAAAATCCCATAAAAACAAAAAAATTCCCCATAGACCCCATAAAACCCTATAGAATCCTATAAAACCCCATAGATCCCATAAAAACCCCAAAAATCTCTAAAAATCCAATAAAATCCCATAAAACCCCCAAAATCCCCATAGAACCCCACAGACCCCCACAGAACCCATAAAAACCCAAAGATCCCCACAGAACCCCATAGAATTCCATAAAAACCTAAAAATCCCATGAAAACAAAAAAACCCCATAAAACCCCCAAAATCCCATAAAAACCTACAGAACCCCATAGAACCTCACAGATCCCATAAAAAACACCAAAAAATCCCATAAAATCCCATAAAAACAAAAGAAGTCATGAAATCCCATAAAATTGCATTAAAACCCAAAAATCCCATAAAACTTCGTAAAATCCCATAGAATCCTATAGAATCCTATAGACCCTATAGCACCCTATGGGTCCTTCAGCCGCCAGCCCTTGGCCATCAGGGAGGCCTTCACGTAGGGGTCTGGGGAGGGGAGACCCCAAAAATCCCATAAAAACACTAAAATTCCCATAAAAAACCCGAAAATTCCATAAAATCACATAAAAACTCATGAAAACCCATAAATTAAAAAAAAAAAATCCCATAAAAACCCATAGAACTCCATAAAATCCTATGAAACCCATAAAAATTCAAAAACCCCATAGACCCTGTAAAAAACCCAAAAATCCTATAGAACCCCATAGAACCCCATAGAACCCCATAGACCCTATAGAAATCCACAGACCCCATAAAAACCCATAGAACCTCATAGAGCCCATAGAACCCCATATACCCTATAGAAATCCACAGACCCCATAGAACCCCATAGACTCCATGGAACCCCATAGAAACCCATAGAACCCCATAGACCCTAGAGAACCCATAGAACCTCATAGAGCCCATAGACCCCATAGCACCCTATAGACCCCCAGAACTTCCTATAACACCCCACAGCACCCCATAGCACATCATGGAATCTATGGACACCCATGGACCCCATAGCACCCCATGGGCCCTAAAACATCCCATGGACCCTATAGCAGTCCATAGCACCTCATGGACCCTACAGCACCCCACAGGCCCTATAGCACCCCATGGACCCTATAGCACCCCATGGGCCCTATAGCACCTCAGGGATCCTATAGCACCCCACAGACCCTATAGCACCCCACAGACCCTATAGCACCCCATGGGCCCTATAGCACCTCAGGGACCCTATAGCACCCCATGGACCCTATAGCACCCCACAGACCCTATAGCACCCCACAGACCCTATAGCACCCTACAGACCCTATAGCACCCCATGAACCCTATAGCACCTCAGGGACCCTATAGCATCCCATGGACCCTACAGCACCCCATGGGCCCTATAGCACCCCATGGGCCCTATAGCATCCCATGGGCCCTATAGCATCCCATGGGCCCTAAAACATCCCATGGACCCTATAACAGTCCATAGCACCCCATGGGCCCTACAGCACCCCACAGACCCTATAGCACCCCATGGGCCCTATAGCACCCCACAGACCCTATAGCACCCCATGGACCCTATAGCACCCCACAGACCCTATAGCACCCCATGGGCCCTATAGCACCTCAGGGACCCTATAGCACCCCATGGGCCCCATAGCACCCCACAGACCCTATAGCACCCCATGGGCCCTATAGCACCCCACAGACCCTATAGCACCCCATGGACCCTATAGCACCCCACAGACCCTATAGCACCCCATGGACCCTATAGCACCCCATGGACCCTACAGCACCTCATGGACCCTATAGCACCCCATGGACCCTATAGCACCCCATGGACCCTATAGCACCCCATGGACCCTATAAGATCCCATGAACTCTATAACATCCCGTGAACTCTCTACCATGCCATTGCACCCCATGGACCCCACAGATGCCATGGACCCCATGGACCCCACAGAGCCCAGAACACTGCACAGCACCTGAGACACACCTGTGACACACCTGTGACACACCTGTCCCACCTGTGACACACCTGTGACACACCTGATCCACCTGTGACACACCTGTCCCACCTGTGACACACCTGTCCCACCTGTGACACACCTGTGACACACCTGTCCCACCTGTGACACACCTGTTCCACCTGTCCCACACCTGTCCCACCTGTGACACACCTGTGACACACCTGTGACACACCTGTCCCACCTGTGACATCTGTGACAGACCTGTGACACACCTGTGACACACCTGTTCCACCTGTGACACACCTGTTCCACCTGTCCCACCTGTGACACACCTGTCCCACCTGTCCCACCTGTGACACACCTGTGACACACCTGTGACACACCTGAGCACACCTGTGACACACCTGTGACACACCTGTGACACATCTGTGACACACCTGAGCACACCTGTGACACACCTGTGACACACCTGTGACACACCTGTGACACATCTGTGACACCTGCGCACACCTGTGACACACCTGTGACACACCTGTGACACACCTGAGCACACATGTGACACACCTGAGTACACCTGTGACACACCTGTGATACACCTCTGCCACACCTGAGCACACCTGTGACACACCTGTGACACACCTCTGCCACACCTGAGCACACCTGTGACACACCTGTGACACACCTCTGCCACACCTGAGCACACATGTGACACACCTGTGATACACCTGTGACACACCTGTCCCACACCTGTCTCACCTGTCCCATCTGTGACACACCTGTCCCTCATCTGTCCCTCACCTGTCCCACACCTGTCCCAACTGTCCCACACCTGCCACACCTGTCCTGTCCTTGCGACCCACCCAGGACACACCTGATCACACCTGTGCCCCACCTGTCCCACCTGAGGCTCACCTGAGTACCCCGTGAGGTCCATGGCCCTGTGTCCCACCCCATGACACACCTGTGACTCACATCTGACACACCTGTCCCACACCTGTGTGGTGTCACACACCTGTGACCCACCTGTCCCACACCTGTGACACACCTGTGACGCACCTGTGACAGACCTGTGACACACATCTGACACACCTGTGCCACACCTGTCGCATGTGCCATAGGATGTTATACGGTCCTGTGACACACCTGTCCCACACCTGTCCCACACATGAGCACACCTGAGGCTCACCTGAGTACCCCATGAGGTCCATGGCCCTGTGACACACCCAGGACACACCTGTGACACACCTGAGCACACCTGAGCACACCTGAGCTCACCTGAGTAGCCGGTGAGGTCCATGGCGCGCAGGTTGGAGGCGCGGATGACAGTGACCGTGAGGCGCCCGGCGGTCGGCAGGTAACAGAGAGAGAAATTCACCTCCCCGAGATCGGCCTTCTCCTGCGGACAGGTGAGACAGGTGAGACAGGTGAGACAGGTGAGACGGGTGAGACAGGTGAGACAGGTGAGACAGGTGAGACAGGTGAGGGACACAGGGACAGGTGAGACAGGTGAGACACGGACAGGTGAGACAGGTGAGACACGGACAGGTGAGACAGGTGGGACAGCTGAGGGACAGGTGAGAGACAGGTGGGACAGGTGTGACAGGTGAGACACGGACAGGTGGGACAGGTGAGACAGGTGGGACAGGTGAGACAGGTGAGACGGGTGGGACAGGTGGGACAGCTGAGACACGGACAGATGAGACAGGTGAGGGACACAGGGACAGGTGAGACAGGTGAGACAGCTGGGACAGGTGTGACAGGGACAGGTGAGAGACAGGTGAGACAGGTGAGACAGGTGGGACAGGTGGGACAGGTGGGACAGATGAGGGACACAGGGACAGGTGAGGGACAGGGACAGGTGAGGACAGGTAACAGAGAGAGAAATTCACCTCCCCCAGGTTGCCCTTCTCCTGGGGACAGATGAGACAGGTGAGACAGGTGAGACAGGTGAGACAGGGACAGGTGAGACAGGTGGGACAGGTGAGACAGGTGAGAACAGGTGAGGACAGGTGAGACAGGTGAGACAGGTGAGGAAAAAAGGTGAGAACAGGTGAGAACAGGTGAGGACAGGTGAGACAGGTGAGACAGGGACAGGTGAGGGACAGGTGAGGGACACAGGTGGGACAGGTGAGGGACAGGTAACAGAGAGAGAAATTCACCTCCCCCAGATCGGCCTTCTCCTGCAGACAGGTGAGACAGGTGGGACAGGTGGGACAGGTGGGACAGGTGAGACAGGGACAGGTGAGACAGGTGAGACTGAGACAGGTGGGACAGGTGGGACAGGTGGGACAGGTGAGGGACACAGGGACAGGTGAGGGACAGGGACAGGTGAGGACAGGTAACAGAGAGAGAAATTCACCTCCCTTAGGTTGCCCTTCTCCTGGGGACAGATGAGACAGGTGAGACAGGTGAGACAGGTGAGACAGGGACAGGTGAGGGACAGGTGAGAGACACAGGTGGGACAGGTGAGGGACAGGTAACAGAGAGAGAAATTCACCTCCCCCAGATCGGCCTTCTCCTGCAGACAGGTGAGACAGGTGAGGGACACAGGGACAGGTAAGGGACAGGTGAGACAGGTGAGGGACAGGTGGGACAGGTAAGGGACAGGTGAGACAGGTGAGGGACACAGGTGGGACAGGTGAGGGACAGGTGGGACAGGTGAGACAGGTGAGGGACAGGTGGGACAGGTGAGGGGGCACAGGTGACACAGGTGACACAGGTGAGGGACAAACTGAGGACACCCCGGGGGAGATCTCAGGCAGCCTCTCCAGCCCCACCTGTGCCTCACCTGTCCCCATCCCCATCCCCCAGGATGTCCCTCCAGGTGCCACCTGAAGCACCTTTGGGTCACCTGTGTGCCCTCACCTGTCCCAGGACCCTTTTTTTGGTTGTTTTTTGGGTTTTTTGAGGTTTTTTGGAGGATTTTTTAGGGATTTTTGGGGTTTTGAGGTTTTGGGGTGTTTTTAATGCTTTTTCTGGGTTTTCTGGGGGTTTTTGTGGTTGTTTTGTGGTTTTTTGAGCTTTTTTGGGTGGTTTTTTTGGAGTTTTTTTGGGGGGATTTCTCTTTTTTTTGGAGTTTTTTTTGGGTGTTTTCCAAATTTTCGGGGTTTTTTCGGATTCTCTGCCACTCACCTTGCTCCTCTCCTGGATGTCTCTCCAGGTGAGCACCTCAGCCCCTCCAGCAGAGCATCCAACACACCTGAGCCTCACCTGCGCCTCACCTGCCCTATCATCTTTTTTCTGGTTTTTTGGTGGTTTTTGGTGTTCTTTTTGGGGTTTTTTTTGGGGGGGGTTGTGGTTTTGGGGGGTTTTTTTTGCTTTTTTGTTGGTTTTTGTTGGTTTTTTTGGGGTGTCTTTTTGGGTTTTTTTTGGGGGGGTTGGTGGTTTTGTTTTTTTTTTTTTGTTTTTTGGTGGTTTTTTGTGGCTTTTTTGTGAGTTTTTGCAGATTTGGGGGGAGAGGTTGTATTTTTTTGGAGTTTATTCATTTTTTTTCCAATTTTTTAAAAAATTTTCGGGTTCCCCATCACTCCCCCCGCTCCCCTCCTGGATATTTCTCCAGGTGAGCAGAGTATCCAACACACCTGAGCCTCACCTGCCCTACCATCTTTTTTCTGTTTTTTTTGGTTGTTTTTGGGGTGTCTTTTTGGGTTTTTTTTGGGGGGGGTTGGTGGTTTTTTTTTTTTTTTTTTTTTTTGCTTTTTTCTGGTTTTTTTGGTGGTTTTGGGGTGTCTTTTTGGGGTTTTTTTTGGGGGGGGTTTGTGGTTTTGGGTTTTTTTTTTCCTTTTCTGTTGGGTTTTTTGGTGGTTTTTGGGGTGTCTTTTTGTGGGTTTTTTTGGGGGGGGTTGGTGGTTTTGTTTTTTTTTTTTTTTGCTTTTTTCTGGTTTTTTCGGTGGTTTTTGGGGTGTCTTTTTGGGGGTTTTTTTGGGGGGGGTGTTGGTGGTTTTGGGGTTTTTTTTTGCTTTTTTGTTGGTTTTTTTGGTTGTTTTTGGGGTGTCTTTTTGGGGTTTTTGGGGGGGGGGTTGGTGGTTTTGGGTTTGTTTTTTTTTTGCTTTTTTGTTGGTTTTTTTGGTGGTTTTTTGTGGGTTTTTTGTGAGTTTTTGCAGATTTGGGGGGGGGTTGTATTTTTTTGGAGTTTATTCATTTTTTTTCCAATTTTTTTTTTAAAATTTTTGGTTTCCCCATCACTCCCCCCGCTCCCCTCCTGGATATTTCTCCAGGTGAGCAGAGTCTCCAACACACCTGAGCCCCCATCACCCTTTGTTGGGAATTTTTTTTTTTTTTTAATTTTTTGGTGGTTTTGGGGTTTTTTGGGTAGTTTGTTTGTAATTTTAGGGAGGTTTTTTGGGGGGGTTTTGGTAATTTTCTGGGGGTTTTTTGGTAGTTTTTTGGTCATTTTTGGGGGGGTTTTGGTGGTTTCTTTGGTGGTTTTTTGGGAGTTTTTTTGTGTTTCCTTGAGGTTTTTTTGGGGGGGTTTGGGGAGTTTGCTCGGGGTTTTTTGGGAGGTGTTTTTTGAGGTTTTCTGGGGGTTTTTCTCGTAGTTTTTTGGGTGGTTTTTGGTGGTTTTTGGTGGGTTTTGGTGGTTTTTTGGTGGTTTTTTGTGGTTTTTTGGTGGGCTTTGGTGGTTTTTTGGTAGTTTTTGGTGCTTTTTTGGTGGTTTTTTGGCGGTTTTTTGGTGGGTTTTGGTGGTTTTTTGGTGGCTTTTTGGTGGTTTTTTGGTGGTTTTTTGGTGGTTTTTTGTGGGTTTTTTTTGTGGTTTTTGGTGGTTTTTTGGTGGCTTTTTGGTGGTTTTTTGGT
Organism: Acanthiza pusilla; assembly: GCA_036630365.1. Lineage (NCBI taxonomy): Eukaryota > Metazoa > Chordata > Aves > Passeriformes > Acanthizidae > Acanthiza > Acanthiza pusilla. Next base: position 52,729 of record JAXCHO010000624.1, read on the forward strand.
GGTTTTTGGTGGTTTTTTGGTGGTTTTTTGGTGGTTTTTGGTGGTTTTTTGGTGGTTTTTGGTGGTTTTTGGTGGTTTTTTGGCCTTTTTTGAAATTTTTTTTTTTGTTTTTTGGGTTTTTTGGGTTTTCCCGATATTTTTGGGTTCTCTGGCACTCCCCGCCCCTCCTGGATGTCCCCCCAGAAGGACACCTCGGCCCCTCCAGCAGATCACCCAACCCCACCCCATTCCTCATCACCTTTTTTGGGGTTTTTTTGGAGTTTCTTCGGGTTTTTTTGGGGGGTTTCAGTGTTTTTTGGAGTGTTTTTTTGGTTGTTTTTTTCGGGTTGTTTTTGGGGTTTTTCCGGGGGTCATTTTTGCGTTTTTTGGTGGTTTTTTTGGTGGTTTTTGGAGTTTTTTTCCCTGGTTTTTTTTTTGTTTGTTTTTTGTTTTTTCGGGGTTTTTTGAGGGTTTTTTTTGTTTTTCAGAATTTTTTTGGTTTTTTTTTGTTTTCAGATTTTTTCAGATTCTCTGCCACTCCGCCTGCTCCCCTCCTGGATATCCTCCAGGTGAGCACCTCGGGCCTGCCCTCGGCCCCTCCACCTGAGCCTCACCTGTCCCAGGGCCCTTTTTTGGTGTTTTTTGGGGCGGTTTTGGGTTTTCTTTGAGGTGGTTTTTTTTTCCTGGTTTTTAGTGGTTTTTTCGGGGGTTTTTGGGGTTTTTTTGAGGTTTTTTGGGTTTTTTCAGGGGTTTTTTTGGTGGTTTTGGGGGGCGTTTTTGGGGGGGTTTTTTGGTAATTTTAAAGGGGTTTTGGTAATTTTTGGGGTTTTTTAGTGGTTTCTTCGGTGGTTTTTAGGGAGTTTTTTTGTGTTTTCTTGAGGTTTTCGGGGGGTTTTTTGGAGTTTGTTTGGGTTTTTCTGGGGGGTGTTTTTTGAGGTTTTCTGGGGGGGTTTTTTGCATTTTTCCTTGTGGGTTTTTGGCAGGTTTTTGGTGTTTTTCGGTGGGTATTTTGAATTTTTTTTGTTTGTTTGTTTTTTGGCTTTTTTGGGGGTTTTTTGGATTTTTTCAGATTTTTTCAGATTCTCTGGCACTCACCCTGCTCCCCTCCTGGATGTCCCTCCAGATGTGCACCTCTGGCCTCAGCCCCTCCAGCAGATTGTCCAGCACACCTGAGCCTCACCTGAGCCACACCTGAGTCCCCTCACGACCCTTTTTTGGCATTTTTTTTTAGTTTCTTTGGGGGTTTTTTGGGAGTTTTTTGGGGTTTTTAAGTGTTTTTTGGGGTGTTTTTTTTCGGAGTTTTTTCGGATTTTTTGGGGTGGTTTTCGGGGTTTTTCCAGTGGTCATTTTTGCAGTTTTTTGGGCTTTTGGGGGTTTTTTCCCAGGGTTTTTTTTTGTTTGTTTGGTTTTTTGGTTTTTTTTTCGGGTTTTTTGGTTTTTTAGGATTTTTTGGGTGGGTTTCACATTTTTTTCAGATTCTCTGCCACTCACCCCACTCCCCTCCTGGATATCCTCCAGATGGGCACCTCTGGCCGCGCCTCAGCCCCTCCAGCAGATTGTCCAGCACACCTGAGCCTCACCTGAGCCTCACCTGAGCCCCCTCCTGACCCTTTTTTGGGATTTTTTTTGGGGATTTTCGGGTTCCCCATCACTCACCCCACTCCCCTCCTGGATGTCCTCCAGATGAGCACCTCTGGCCGCGCCTCGGCCCCTCCAGCAGATTGTCCAACACACCTGAGCCTCACCTGAGCCTCACCTGAGCCCCCTCATGACCCTTTTTTGGCATTTTTTGGGGGATTTTCGGGTTCCCCATCACTCACCCCGCTCCCCTCCTGGATATCCTCCAGATGAGCACCTCCGGCCTCAGCCCCTCCAGCAGATTGTCCAACACACCTGAGCCTCACCTGAGCCTCACCTGCCCCAGGACCCTTTTTTGGGATTTTTTTGGGATTTTCGGGTTCCCCATCACTCACCCCGCTGCCCTCCTGGATGTCCCTCCAGATGGGCACCTCTGGCCGCGCCTCGGCCGCCTCCAGCAGGTTGTCCAGCACCACCTGCCCGATGAGGTCGTGCCTGGAGAATCGATCGAAGTCGTAGACGGCGAAGTGCAGCCTCCGCGCCGGCAGCTCGGCGAAGGGCACCCCGAAACTGAACGTCTCGTCCCACTCGGGGTTCAGCGTCCGCCGCAGCACTTTGGTCTGGAATTTCTTTTTGCGGTCGGGCAGGAGGTAAATTTTGACGTAAGGGTCGGAGAATCCGTTCGAGTCCTTGGCCGGGAGGTCTCGGGCGCGCAGGACGCGAACCACGAGCTGCTGGGAGCCGTAGGAGTAGCGCAGGGACACGCTGAGGCGGCCGCAGGGGGGGGAGGGTCCCCCGGGACCCCCGGGACCCCCCCGGGCCCCGCTGGGGTCGCTGTCACCCGCGCTGGTGTCGCCGCTGTAGAGCTCGGGTTGGATCTGGCCCAGGTGGGCGGGGGGCTGCTCGGGCTTGTCCTCCGCGAGCGGCGCCAGAGCCGAGCTGGGGGAGGGGACTGGGGTTAGAGACCCCTCCAGGGAGAAGATCTGGGGTGAAAGACCCCCGGGAATGGGGAATTGGGGTTAGAGACCCCCGGGATGGGGAATTGGAGTGAGGGACCCCCGGGAATGGGGAATTGGGGTTAGAGACCCCCGGGACGGGGATTTGGGGTTAGAGACCCCCGGGAATGGGGATTTGGGGTTAGAGACCCCCGGGATGGGGATGGGGGTTAGAGACCCCCGGGAATGGGGAATTGGGGTTAGAGACCCCCGGGATGGGGAATTGGGGTGAGAGACCCCCGGGAATGGGGAATTGGGGTTAGAGACCCCCGGGAATGGGGAATTTGGGGTTAGAGACCCCCGGGAATGGGGAATTGGGGTTAGAGACCCCCGGGATGGGGAATTGGGGTTAGAGACCCCCGGGATGGGGAATTTGGGGTTAGAGACCCCCGGGATGGGGAATTGGGGTTAGAGACCCCCGGGATGGGGTTTGGGAGCTGGGGGAGGGGATTTGGGGGTTAGAGACCCCTCGGGAATGGGGGGCAATGGGGACAATGGGATTTGGGGTTAGAGACCCCCACAGGGAATGGGATTTGGGGTTTGGGACCCCATTGGGAATGGAGAATTTGAGGTTAGAGACCCCCCAGGGATGGGGTTTGGGGCTGGGGACCCCACTGGGGATGGGGGGGAATGGGGATTTGGGGTCGGGGCTGGATCTGGCCCAGGTGGGCGGGGGGCTGCTCGGGTTTGTCCTCCGAGAGCGGCGCCAGAGCCGAGCTGGGGGAGGGGAGGGGGGTTAGAGACCCCCGGGAATGGGGAATTGGGGTGAGAGACCCCCGGGAATGGGGTTTGGGAACTGGGGGAGGGGATTTGGGGTTAGAGACCCCCGGGAATGGGGAATTGGAGTGAGGGACCCCCGGGATAGGGTTTGGGGTTAGAGACCCCCGGGATGGGGTTTGGGGTTAGAGACCCCCGGGATGGGGATTGGGGTTAGAGACCCCCGGGAATGGGGATGGGGGTGAGAGACCCCCGGGATGGGGAATTTGGGGTTAGAGACCCCCGGGAATGGGGAATTGGGGTTAGAGACCCCCGGGAATGGGGAACTGGGGTGAGAGACCCCCGGAATGGGGATGGGGGTTAGAGACCCCCGGGAATGGGGAATTGGGGGGAGAGACCCCCGGGAATGGGGAATTGGGGGGAGAGACCCCCGGGAATGGGGAATTGGGAACTGGGGGAGGGGAATTGGGGTTAGAGACCCCCGGGAATGGGGAATTGGGAACTGGGGGAGGGGAATTGGGGTTAGAGACCCCCGGGAATGGGGAATTGGGGTGAGAGACCCCCGGGAATGGGGAATTGGGGTTAGAGACCCCCGGGATGGGGATTGGGGTTAGAGACCCCCGGGAATGGGGAATTGGGAACTGGGGGAGGGGAGTGGGGTTAGAGACCCCCGGGAATGGGGAATTGGGGGGAGAGACCCCCGGGAATGGGGAATTGGGGTTAGAGACCCCCGGGAATGGGGAATTGGGGTGAGAGACCCCCGGGAATGGGGAATTGGGGTTAGAGACCCCCGGGATGGGGAATTGGGGTTAGAGACCCCCGGGAATGGGGATTGGGAACTGGGGGAGGGGAGTGGGGTTAGAGACCCCCGGGAATGGGGATTGGGGTTAGAGACCCCCCTGGGGATGGGGATGGGGTGAGAGACCCCCGGGAATGGAGTTTGGGAACTGGGGGAGGGGATTTGGGGTTAGAGTCCCCCGGGAATGGGGAATTTGGGGTTAGAGACCCCCGGGAACGGGGAATTGGGGTTAGAGACCCCTGGGAATGGGGTTTGGGGTTAGAGACCCCCGGGATGGGGTTTGGGGTTAGAGACCCCCGGGAACGGGGAATTGGGGTTAGAGACCCCCGGGAATGGGGAATTGGGGTGAGAGACCCCCGGGATGGGGAATTGGGGTTAGAGACCCCCGGGAATGGGGAATTGGGGTGAGAGACCCCCGGGAATGGGGAATTGGGGTTAGAGACCCCCGGGAATGGGGAATTGGGAACTGGGGGAGGGGATTTGGGGTTAGAGACCCCCGGGATGGGGAATTGGAGTTAGAGACCCCCGGGAATGGGGATGGGGTGAGAGACCCCCGGGAATGGGGAATTGGGAACTGGGGGAGGGGAGCGGGGTTAGAGACCCCCGGGATGGGAATTTGGGGTTAGAGACCCCCGGGATGGGGATTTGGGGTTAGAGACCCCCGGGAATGGGGTTTGGAGTGAGGGACCCCCGGGAATGGGGAATTGGGCTTAGAGACCCCCGGGAACGGGGTTTGGGAACTGGGGGAGGGGATTTGGGGTTAGAGACCCCCGGGAATGGGGAATTGGGGTTAGAGACCCCCGGGAATGGGGAATTGGGGTTAGAGACCCCCGGGAATGGGGAATTGGGAACTGGGGGAGGGGAATTGGGGTTAGAGACCCCCGGGATGGGGATGGAGTGAGGGACCCCCGGGAATGGGGAATTGGGGTTAGAGACCCCCGGGAATGGGGATGGGGTTAGAGACCCCCGGGATGGGGAATTGGGGTTAGAGACCCCCGGGAATGGGGATGGGGTTAGAGACCCCCGGGAATGGGGAATTGGGGTGAGAGACCCCCGGGAATGGGGATTTGGGGTTAGAGACCCCCGGGAATGGGGGGCAATGGGGACAATGGGATTTGGGGTTAGAGACCCCCGGGAATGGGGAATTGGGGTTAGAGACCCCCGGGATGGGGATTTGGGGTGAGAGACCCCCGGGATGGGGATTTGGGGTTAGAGACCCCCGGGAATGGGGAATTGGGAGCTGGGGAGAGGGGATTTGGGGGTTAGAGACCCCTCGGGAATGGGGGGCAATGGGGACAATGGGATTTGGGGTTAGAGACCCCCGGGATGGGGAATTTGGGGTTAGAGACCCCCGGGATGGGGAATTTGGGGTTAGAGACCCCCGGGAATGGGGTTTGGGAGCTGGGGGAGGGAGGGGATTGGGGTTAGAGACCCCATTGGGGACAGGGGACAGTGGGGATCTGGGAATGAGGGGTTTGGGGTTAGGGACCCCCTGGGGATGGGATTTGGGGTTAGAGACCCCTCCAGGGAGGGGATTTGGGGTTCAGGACCCCATTGGGGTAATGGGGAGCTGGGGACAATGGGGTTTGGCGTTAGAGACCCCACTGGGAATGGAGAATTTGGGGTTAGGGACCCCCCAGGGATGGGGTTTGGGGTTTGGGGTTTGGGGTTAGGGACTCCATTGGGAACGGGATTTGGGGTTAGAAACCCTACCGGGGCCATGGGGATTTGGGGACAATGGGATTTGGGGTTAGGGACCCCATCGGGGATTTGGGATTTGGGAGCCCCCCAGCAATGGAGTTTGGGGTCAGGGACCCCCCTGGGGATGGGGGGCAATGGGGACAATGGGATTTGGGGTTAGGGACCCCATTGGGGACGAGGGTAATGAGGGATTTGGGATTTGGGGACCCCCTAGGGCATGGGGACAATGAGGGATTTGGGATTTGGGGACCCCCTAGGGCATGGGGACAATGAGGGATTTGGGATTTGGGGACCCCCTAGGGCATGGGGACAACGAGGGATTCGGGATTTGGGGTTAGGACCCCCCTCGGGGATGGGGATAATGGGGGGCTTGGGGAGGATTTGGGGTTGGGGGGGTCAGGGTCACCCCATTGTCCCCAAAGCCCCCCGTGTCCCCCATCCCCACCCCCCCATTGTCCCCACGTCCCCCCCCACGTCCCCCCATGTCCCATCCACACCCCCCCATTGTCCCCACTCCAATCCCCCCCCATGTCCCCATGTCCCCCACATGTCCCCCCATTGCCCCCGTGTCCCCCCATGCCCCCCCATGCCCCCATTGTCCCATGTGCCCCCATGTCCCCGTGTCCCACCCACCCCTTTGTCCCCACGCTCCCCCCCTCCCCAAATCCCCTCCCCCACGGCCCCCCCTTGTCCCCCATGTCCCCATGTCCCCCCATGTCCCCCCATGTCCCCATATCCCCCCCATGTCCCCCCATGTCCTAATGTCCCCCCTTGTCCCCCATGTTCCCCATGTCCCCCCGTGCCCCCCCATTGTCCCCATGTCCCCCCATGTCCCCCATGTCCCCATGTCCCCCCATATCCCCCCAATGTCCCCATGTCCCCCCCATGTCCCCCCATGTCCCCCTTACCTTCTGCCCATCCCCCCCATGTCCCCCCATGTCCCCCCCATGTCCCCTCCCCCGTGTCTCCATATCCCCCCAATGTCCCCATGTCCCCAATGTCCCCACGCCCCCCCATGTCCCAATCCCCTCCGCCCATCCCCCCCATGTCCCCTTGTCCCCTTGTGCCATGTCCCCCCATGCCCCAATGTCCCCTGTCCCCCCCATGCCCCCATTGTCCCATGTCCCCTCATGTCCCCCCCATGTCCCCTCCCCCATGTCTCCATATCCCCCCAATGTCCCCATGTCCCCGTGTCCCCATGCCCCCCCATGCCCCCGCAATGTCCCCATGTCCCCGCAATGTCCCCTGTCCCCCCATGTCCCCATTGTCGCATGTCCCCCCCATGTGTCCCCATGTCCCCCCATCTCCCCCCATGTCCCCGTGTCCCCTCAATGTCCCATGTCCCCATGTCCCCATGTCCCCCCATCTCCCCCCATGCCCCCGCAATGTCCCCATGTCTCCCCAATGTCCCATGTCCCCATGTCCCCACGCCCCCCCCATGTCCCAATCCCCTCCGCCCATCCCCCCCATGTCCCCCCCCATGTCCCCATGCCCCCATTGTCCCCTGTCCCCCCATGTGTCCCCATGTCCCCCCATGCCCCCCCATGTCCCCGTGTCCCCATGCCCCCCCATGCCCCCGCAATGTCCCCATGTCCCCCCAATGTCCCCAATGTCCCCCCAATTTCCCCATGCCCCCGCAATGTCCCCAATGTCCCCACGCCCCCCCCATGTCCCCATGTCCCCCCAATGTCCCATGTCCCCCGCAATGTCCCCACGCCCCCCCCATGTCCCCCTCCTTACCTTCCGCCCATCCCCCCCCCGAGCTGCTGCGAGGTGGCGCTGGGCAGAGCCCCTCCCCCACCCCCGATCCCCTCCCCCCCAAACTCGGGGGGTCCCGGGGGGGGCTGGGTTGGGGGGAGGGGCCCGGAGCCCTGCCCGGGGGGGGCCCCGCGCCCCGCCCCCCCCTCAGGACACGGCCCCATGTCCAGGTAGCAGCGCTCGGGGGGGGGCTCGGGGTCCCCCCGCTCGGGGAGGGGGTCCCCAAAAGGACCCCCTCCCCCACCCTGGAGGGGCTCTTTGCGCGGGGGGACCCCCCCGGGCCCCCCCTTGTGTCGCCAGGGCACCCAGCAGAGCTTCCAGGACACGAAGAGTGACACTCCGAGCAGGACCAGGCCGCAGAAGGTGACAATGACAGACAGCAGGCTGACCGACACCTCTGCGGGGGGGGGGGGGCGGGTCAGACCCCCCCAAAATATACCCGGGGGGTCTGAGGGTCCCAACCCCCCCACAGACACCCCAAATACACCTCTGCGGGGGGGGACGGGGGCGGGTCAGGGGCGGGACCCCCCCCAAATACCCCCGGGGGGGGTGAGGGGCTGGACCCCCCCAGAGAGACCCCAAATACACCCGGGGGGTCTGAGGGGTCGGACCCCCCCCCAAATGGACCCCAAATACCCCCGGGGGGGGTGAGGGACTGGACCCCCAAATACAGCCGGGGGGAGGGGTCAGACCCCCCCCAAATACAGCCGGGGGGGAGGGGGGAGGGGTTGGACCACCCCCAAATACTCCCGGGAGGGTCAGAGGGTCCCAAACCTCCCCCGAGAGACCCCAAATACACACGGGGGGGGGAGGGGAGAGGGACGGACCCCCCCCAAAATACACCTGGGGGGGTGAGGGGGGGTCTGAGTACCCCCAACCCCCCCCAGAGAGACCCCAAATACACCTGGGGGGGACCTGATTACCCCAAATACACCCGGGGGGGTCAGAGGACCCCAACCCCCCCAGAGTGACCCCAAATACACTCGGGGGGGAGGTGAGGGGCTGGACCACCCCCCAAGTACACCCGGGGGGGGTCTGAGGGTCCCAAGCCCCAGAGTGACCCCAACATACACCTGGGGAGCGCCTCCTGCTGGGGGGGGCACACCTGGGGGGGCTGGGATTGTCACTGTCACTGTCACTGTCACTGTCACTGTCAGTGTCACTGTCACTGTCACTGTCACTGTCACACTGTCACTGTCACTGTCATTGTCACTGTCACTGTCATTGTCACTGTCACTGTCACTGTCACTGTCGCTGTCATTGTCGCTGTCACTGTCACTGTGACTGTCACTGTCACTGTCACTGTCACTGTCATTGTCACTGTCACTGTCACTGTCACCGTCACCGTCACCGTCACCGTCACTGTCACTGTGACTGTCACTGTCACTGTCACTGTCACTGTCACTGTCACTGTGACTGTCACTGTCACTGTCGCTGTCGCTGTCACTGTCACTGTGACTGTCACTGTCACTGTCACTGTGTCACTGTCACTGTCACCGTCACCGTCACCGTCACTGTCACTGTCACTGTCACTGTCATTGTCACTGTCACTTTGGGGGTCCCAAGGTTGGGGGAGGGGTCACATCCTAGGGGAGTCCCTGTGTCTTTGGGGGTGTGCCTGTTCCCCAGGTGTGTTCCTGTGCCATCCTATACCTGTCCCCAGGTGTGCCCAGGTGTCCCCAAGTGTCCCCAAGTGTGTCCCCAGGTGTTCCCAAGTGTGCCCAGGTGTGCCCAGGTGTGCCATACCTGTGTCCCCAGCTGTCCCCAGGTGTGCCCAGGTGTGCTGTACCCATCCCCAGGTATGCCTACCTGTCTCCAGGTGTGTCCATACCTGCCCCCAGGTGTGTCATACCTGTCCCCAGGTGTGCCCAGGTGTCCCCAAGTGTCCCCAAGTGTGTCCCCAGGTGTCCCCAAGTGTGTGCCCAGGTGTTCCCAAGTGTCCCCAGGTGTGCCCAGGTGTTCCCAAGTGTCCCCAGGTGTGCCCAGGTGTCCCCAAGTGCGTCCCCAGGTGTCCCCAAGTGTCCCCAGGTGTCCCCAAGTGTCCCCAGGTGTCCCCAAGTGTTCCCAGGTGTGCCCAGGTGTCCCCAAGTGTCCCCAGGTGTCCCCAAGTGTCCCCAAGTGTCCCCAGGTGTCCCCAGGTGTCCCCAAGTGTCCCCAAGTGTCCCCAGGTGTGCCCAAGTGTCCCCAGGTGTGCCCAGGTGTCCCCAAGTGTCCCCAGGTGTGCCCAGGTGTCCTCATGTGTGCTGTACCTGGTCCCCAGGTATGCCTACCTGTCCCCAGGTGTGCCCAGGGATCCCCAAGTGTCCCCAAGTGTGTCCCCAGGTGTCCCCAGGTGTGCCCAGGTGTGCCCAGGTGCCCATACCTGTGTCCCCAGACCAGAGGGGCTGCAGTGCCGGAGGAAGTCCCTGTCCCTGTCCCTATCCCATCCCATACCTGTCCCCAGGTGTCCATACCTGCCCCCAGGTGTGCCCAGGTGTCCCCATGCCCATCCCCAGGTGTCCCCAGGTGTGCCACACCTGTCCCCAGGTGAGCCCAGGTGTCCCCAAGTGTGCCTTACCTGTGTCCGCAGGTGTATCCAGGTGTGCCCATACCCATCCCCAGGTGTGTCTGTACCCATCCCCAGGTGTCCATACCTGTCCCCAGGTGTGCCATACCTGTCCCCAGGTGTGCCATACCTGTCCCCAGGTGTCCATACCTGTCCCCAGGTGCCGTACCTGTGTCAGCAGGCCGCAGGTGTCCCTGGTGCCAGAGCAGGTCCCTGTCCCTATCCCCAGGTGTGTCCGTACCCATCCCCAGGTGTGCCACACCTGTCCCCAGGTGTGTCCCTACCTGTCCCTAGGCATCCAAACCCATAGCCAGATGTGCCCAGGTGTGTCATACCTGCCCCCAGGTGTCCCTACCTGCCCCCAGGTGTCCCTACCTGTCCCCAGGTGTGCCATACCTGTCCCCAGGTGTCCCCGGGTGTCCCCACCAGGTATCCAAACCCATAGCCAGATGTGCCCAGGTGTGCCATACCTGCCCCCAGGTGTGCCATACCTGCCCCCAGGTGTGTCATACCTGCCCCCAGGTGTGCCATACCTGTCCCCAGGTGTCCCCGGGTGTCCCCACCAGGTATCCAAACCCATAGCCAGATGTGTCGAGGTGTGTTCCTACCTGTCCCCAGGTGTCCCTACCTGTCCCCAGGTGTGCCATACCTGTCCTCAGGTGTGTCTGTACTGTGCCCAGGTGCCCTTACCTCTATTGGCCGGCCGGGGGTGCCCGCGGTGCCACAGCAGGTCCCTGTCCCTGTCCCTATCCCATCCCATCCCTGTCCCCAGGTGTCCCCAGGTGTGCCATACCTGTCCCCAGGTGTCCCCAGGCGTGCCATACCTGTCCCCAGGTGTGCCCAGGTGTGCTGTACCTGTATCTGCCGGCCGGGCATGCCTGCGGTGCCACAGCAGGTCCCTGTCCCTATCCCCAGGTGTGCCCAGGTGTGCCCAGGTGTGCCATACCTGTCCCCAGGTGTGCCCAGGTGCCCCCAGATGTGCCATACCTGTCCCCAGGTGTGCCCTCAGGTGTGCCCAGGTGTGCCATACCTGTCCCCAGGTGTGCCCAGGTGTGTCATACCCATCCCCAGGGTTGCCTAGGTGTCCCCAGGTGTGCCATACCTGTCCCCAGGTGTGCCCATGTGTGCCCAGGTGTGCCATACCTGTCCCCAGGTGCCCCCAGGTGTGCCCAGGTGTGCCATACCTGTCCCCAGGTGTGCCCAGGTGTGCCATACCTGTCCCCAGGTGTGCCCAGGTGTGCCGTACCTGTATCTGCCAGCCGGGCATGCCCGCGGTGCCGCAGCAGGTCCCTGTCCCTATCCCCAGGTGTGTCATACCCATCCCCAGGTGTGCCCAGGTGTGCCCAGGTGTGCCATACCTGTCCCCAGGTGTGCCCAGGTGTGCCGTACCTGTATCTGCCGGTCGCGGGTGTCCGCGGTGCCGCAGCAGGTCCCTGTCCCTATCCCCAGGTGTGTCATACCCATCCCCAGGTGTGCCCAAGTGTGCCATACCTGTCCCCAGGTGTGCCCAGGTGTGTCATACCCATCCCCAGGTGTGCCTAGGTGTCCCCAGGTGTGCCATACCTGTCCCCAGGTGTGCCCAGGTGTGCCCAGGTGTGCCATACCCATCCCCAGGTGTGTCCAGGTGTGCCCAGGTGTGCTCAGGTGTGCCATACCTGTCCCCAGGTGTCCCCAGGTGTGCTCAGGTGTGCCCAGGTGTGTCATACCCATCCCCAGGTGTCCCCAGGTGTGCCGTACCTGTCCCCAGGTGCCCCCAGGTGTGCCGTACCTGTATCCACGGGTCACGGGTGCCCGCGGTGCCGCAGCAGGTCCCTGTCCCTATCCCCAGGTGTCCCCAGGTGTCCCCAGGTGTGCCCAGGTGTGCCATACCCGTCCCCAGGTGTGCCCAGGTGTGCCGTACCTGTCCCCAGGTGTGTCCAGGTGTGCCCAGGTGTGCCATACCTGTCCCCAGGTGTCCCCAGGTGTGCCATACCTGTCCCCAGGTGTGCCCAGGTGTCCCCAGGTGTGCCCAGGTGTGCCCAGGTGTGCCGTACCTGTATCTGCCGGCCGGGCATGCCTGCGGTGTCTCAGCAGGTCCCTGTCCCTATCCCCAGGTGTGTCATACCCATCCCCAGGTGTGCCCAGGTGTGTCATACCCATCCCCAGGTGTGCCCAGGTGCACCCAGGTGTGCCATACCTGTCCCCAGGTGTCCCCAGGTGTCCCCAGGTGTGCCCAGGTGTGCCGTACCTGTATCCGCCGGTCGCGGGTGCCCGCGGTGCCGCAGCAGGTCGGTGAACTCGAGGCAGCGCGCGTGGGGCGGGCGCGCGCGGGGGGCGAAGCAGAGCTCGTGCACGAGGCGCAGGGCACTGCGGCAAACGTCCTCCTCGTAGTCCCCGGACATGGCCTGGAACGGGGGAAAAACGGGAAAAATTGGGAAAAAACATGAAAAATGTGGAGAAAAACATGGGATATAAATATGGGATAAACGTCCTCCTCGTAGTCCCCGGACATGGCCTGGGAATGGGGAAAAAACGGGAAAAATTGGGAAAAAACATGAAAAACATAGATAAAAACATGGGATATAAATACGGGATAAACGTCCTCCTCGTAGTCCCCGGGCATGGCCTGGGATGGGGAAAAATGGGAAAAATTGGGAAAAATGTGGAGAAAAATGTGAGAGAGAAATGAGGAATAAATGTTCTCCTTGCAGTCCCTGGACATGGGTTAAAAACAGGGGAAAACGGGAAAAATTGGGAAAAAACATGAAAAATATAGATAAAAACATGAAATATAAATATGGGATAAACGTCCTCCTCGTAGTCCCCAGACATGGCCTGGGAATGGGGAAAAACGAGAGAAATTGGAAAAAAATATTGAGAAAAATGTAAGAGAGAAATGAGGAATAAATGGTCTCCTTGCAGTCCCTGGACACGGCCTGGAAATGGGGAAAAAATGGGAAAAATTGGGAAAATGTGGAGAAAAACATGGGATACAAGTATTGGATAAATGTCATCCTCGTAGTGCCTGGACATGGGCTGGGATGGGGGAAAAAATGGGAGAAATTGGGAAAAGTATGGATAGAAACGTGGGAGAGAAACGGGAAAAATGCTCTCCTCATAGTCCCTGGACATGGCCTAAAAATGGGGGAAAACTGGGAGAAATTGGGAAAAAGGTGGAGAAAAATGTGGGAAAAATGTCCTCCTCGTAGTCCCCAGATATAGGTTAAAAATGGGGAGAAAACAGGAAAAATTGGGAAAAATGTGAAGAAAAACATGGGATATAAAAATCGGATAAATGCCATCCTTGCAGTTCCCGAACATGGCCTGGGAATGGGGAAAAAATGGGAAAAATTGGGAAAAAATGGGAAAAATGTGAATAGAAACATGGGAGAGAAACGTGGGAAAAACGTCATCCTCGTAGTCCCTGGACATGGCCTGGAATGAAGAAAAAATGGGAAAAATTGGGAAAAATGTGGATAAAAACATGGGATAGAAATGTGGGATAAATGTCCTCCTCCTAGTCCCCAGACCTGGCCTAAAATGGGGGAAAATGGGAAAAAATGGGAAAAATGTGAATAGAAACATGGGAGAGAAACGTGGGGAAAATGTCATCCTTGCAGTCCCCGGACATCGGTTAAAAATGGGGAAAAAATGGGAAAAATTGGGAAAAACGTGGATATAAATTTGGGATATAAGGATGAGACAAAGGCCCTCCTCAGAGTCCCTGGGCACAGCCAAAAATGGGGAAAAAAGGGGAAAAAAATGGGAAAAATATGGATGGAAATGTGGGATATAAATATGGGATAAATATTATTCTTGTAGTCCCTGGACATGGATTAAAAATGGGGAAAAACGGGAAAATTGGGAAAAACGTGAAGAAAATGCAGGATATAAATATGGGATAAATGTCCTCCTCGCGGTCCCTGGACATGGATTAAAAATGGGGAAAAACGGGAAAAATTGGGAAAAATGTGGAGAAAAATAAGGGAGAAAAATGTGGGAAAAGTGTTCTCCTCGTAGTCCCTGGACATGGCCTGGGAACGGGCAAAAAATGGGAAAAAATGGGAAAAATATGGATAGAAATGTGGGATATAAAAATCAGAAAAATGTCCTCCTCGTAGTCTCCGGACATGGCTTAAAAATGGGAAAAAAATGGGAAAAATAAAAAAAAAAAAAGGAGAGAAATACAGGACATGGCCTGGAAATGGAGAAAAAACAGGAAAAATTGGGAAAAATATGGAGAGAAATGTGGGATAAATGTTGCCCTTGTAGTCCCCAGACACGGCCTGGAAATGGGGAAAAAATGGGAAAAAATGGGAAAAATATGGAGAAAAATGCACGATATAAATATGGGGAAAATGTTCTCCTCACAGTCTCCTGACATGGATTAAAAATGGGGAAAAATTGGGAAAAATTGGGAAAAACGTGGACATAAATTTGGGATATAAAGATGAGATAAAGGCTCTTCTCATAGTCCCTGCGCACAGCCAAAAAATGGGGAAAAATGGGAAAAAATGGGAAAAACATGGAGAGAAACACAGGAAATAAATATGGGATAAATGTCATCCTCGCGGTTCATGGACGTGGATTAAAAATGGGGAAAAAAGACAGAAAATTGGGAAAAACGTGGAGAAAATGCAGGATATAAATACGGGATAAACGTTGTCCTCGCGGTCCCCGGACTTGGATTAAAAGTGGGGGGAAAATGGAAAAAATTGGGAAAAATGTGGGAAAAATATGGGATAGAAACATGGGATAAAAGTCTTCCTTGGGGTCCGCACAAGCCCCGCCCCTCTACAAGCCCCGCCCCTCCACAAGCCCCGCCCCTCACAGGCCCCACCCACCAAATCCCTCCCTCTCGAAGCCCCTCCCAATCAAACCCCTGCCAATTAAGCCCCGCCCCTCCAGGCCCCTCCCACATGCAAGCCCCTCCCATTTAAAGCCACACCCTCCAAATTTAAGCCCCCAAGCCCCTCCCATTTAAGCCCCGCTCCTCCTTCAAGCCCCTCCCCTTTTAAACCCCTCCCACTTCAAGCCCCTCCCACTTTAAACCCCTCCCCATTGCAACCCATCCTAATTAAGCCCCTCCCACTTCAAGGTGCTCCCCTCCCAAGCCCCTCCCCTTTTTAGCCACACCCTCTTTAGGCTCCTCCTCTTCCAAGCCCCACCCACTTTAAAGCCCGTTCTGATTGCAGCCCCTCCCTTTTCAAGCCCCTCCCACTTCAACTCCTCCCATTTAGGCCCCACCCCTTTCAAGTCCCTCCCTCTTTAGGTCCCTCCCACTTCAAGCTCCTCCCACCTCAAGCCTCTTCCTCTTTAAGCCCTCCCCTTCAAAGCCCCTCCCCCTGCAGAGCCTCTCCCCACTCAAGCCCCTCCCACTAAAGCCCCTCTCCCAAGCCCCTCCCACTTCAAGCCCCTCCCCCACACCCCTCCTTCATTCAAGCCCCTCCCTCTTCTAAGCCCCTCCCCTTTCAAGCCCCTCCCTCTTTAAGCCTCTCCCCACTGCCACCCCTAATTAAGCCCCTCCCACTTCAAGCGACACCTTTCAAGCCTCTCCCCTCCAATCCCCTCCCACTTCAAGCCCCTCCCTCTTTATGCCCCTCCCATTTCAAGCCCCTCCCATTTAAGCCACTCCCACTAAAGCTCCTCCCCAAGCCACTCCCATTTCAAGCCCCTCCCACTAAAGCGCCTCCTCAAGCCCCTCCCCTCCAAGCCC
The DNA here is from genome assembly GCA_036630365.1 of Acanthiza pusilla. Classification (NCBI taxonomy): domain Eukaryota; kingdom Metazoa; phylum Chordata; class Aves; order Passeriformes; family Acanthizidae; genus Acanthiza; species Acanthiza pusilla. The sequence goes on from JAXCHO010000624.1 coordinate 68,496, forward strand.
CTCCCAGTTCAAGCCCCTCCCACTTCAAGCCCCTCCCCTTTCAAGCCCCTCCCTCTTTTGGCCCCTCCCCTTTCACACTGCCATTGATGCACCTCCCACTCCACACTCCTCCCCAAGCCCCTCCCACTTCAAGCCTAATTAAAGCTCCTCCCCCAAGCCCCTCCCCTTCAAGCCCCTCCCATTAAAGCCCCTCCTCCAAGTCCCTCCCAATGAAGCTCCTCCCCTTTCAAGCCCCTCCAATTTAAGCTCCTCCTACTTCAGTCCCCTCCCACTTTAAGCCCCTCCCACTCAAGCCCCTCCCACTTCGTCTCTCCCCTTTCAAGCCCCTCCCCTTCAAGCCACTCCCACTTCAAGCTCCTCCCATTAAAGCCCTCCCACCTCAAGCCCCTCCCTCCCCAAGCCCCTCCCACTTCAAGCCCCTCCCACTCACGCCCCTCCCTTTCAAGCCCCTCCCACTCAAGCTCCTCCCCTAGCCCCTCCCACTTCCAGCCCCTCCCCAAGCCCCGCCCCCAAGCCCCGCCCCCTCACCTTTGGGGTCTCCCGGCGCGGGGGGAGGGGCTCAGCGGGGCCCGGGGGGGGCTTGGGGGGGGCGGGGCCGGGCCATGGAGGGCGGGGCCGGGGGGGCCCTCGTGTCACCTGGGGGGACAAAGGGACGTGAGTGACCCCAAAAGTGACCCCAAAATACCCCAAAAGTGACCCGAAATCACCCCAAAATCTGTCCCAAAATAACCCCAAAATCACCCCCAAAATCTGCCCCGAAAGTGCCCCAAAATCACCCCAAAATTAGCCCAAATATGCGCCATAACCACTCCAAAATCACCCCAAATCTGTCCCAAAACCTGCCCCAAAATCACCCCAAAATCAGCTGCCAAAATCACCCCCAAAAGTGCCCCAAAATCACCCCAAAGTTAGCCCAAAATCTGCCCCAAAATCAGCCCAAAATCAGCTCCAAAAATTACCCCAAATGGCCCCAAAATCACCCCAAAATTGCCCAAAGAATACCCCAAAATCACCCCCCAACCTGCCACAAAATCACTCCAAAATTGCCCTAAAATCTCCCCAAATCTGCAATCCCAAAATCACCCCCAAAATTACCCAAAAATTATCCCAAAGTGACCCAAAATCACCCCAAAATTGCCAAAACATCGCCCCAAAATCTGCCCCAAAATCACCCCCAAAATCACCCCAAAATCACACCAAACCTGCCCTAAAATCACCCCAGAAGTGTCCAAAAATCGCAGCAAAATCCCCTCAAAATCACCCCAAAATCTGCCCCAAACCTGCCCTAAAATCACCCCCAAATCACCCCAAAATTGCCCAAAAAAACCCCCAAAATCAGCTCCAAAAATCACCCCAAACCTGCCCCAAAATCACCCCAAACCTGCCCCAAAATCACCCCCCAAAATTGCCCAAAATTAGCCCAAAATCACCCCAAAATTGCCCAAAATCTCCCCAAAATCACCCCAAAAGTGCCCCAAAGTCGCCCCCAAACCTGCCCCAAAATCAGCCCCGAATCTGCTCCAAAATCCTCCCTAAATCACCCCCAAATCACCCCCAAATCCCCCCAAAATCAACACAAATCCCCCCCCAAACTACCCCAAACCTGCCCCAATCCCAAACCTGCCCCACACACCTGAACCCCAAAATCAGCCCCCCAAAATGACCCCCCCAAACCCCGCCCCCCGCATTCCTGTACCCCCAAACCTGCCCCACACCTGAACCCCAAACCTGCCCCACACACCTGAACCCCAAACCTGCCCCACACACCTGAACCCCAATACCTGCCCCACACACCTGGACCCCAAACCTGCCCCACACCTGAACCCCAAACCTGCCCCACACACCTGAACCCCAAACCTGCCCCACACACCTGAACCCCAAACCTGTCCCACACACCTGGACCCCAAACCTGCCCCACACCTGAACCCCAAACCTGCCCCACACACCTGGACCTCCAAATCAGCCCCTTCTTATCTGTACCCCCAAACCTGCCCCACACACCTGAACCCCAAAATCAGCCCCCCAAAATGACCCCCCCAAACCCCGCCCTCCACATTCCTGTACCCCCAAACCTGCCCCACACCTGAACCCCAATACCTGCCCCACACACCTGGACCCCCAAAATCAGTCCCCCAAAATGACCTCCCCAAAACCTGGCCCCCTCATTACTGTACCCCCAAACCTGTCCCACACACCTGGACCCCAATACCTGCCCCACACCTGAACCCCCAAAATCACCTCCCCAAAATCACCTCCCAAACCTGCCCCACACACCTGAACCCCAACACCTGCCCCACACCTGAACCCCACACCTGGACCCCAATCCCTGCACCCCAAACTTACCCCACACCTGCACCCCAAACCCACCGCACTTACCTGAACCCCAACACCTGCCCCACACCTGAACCCCACACCTGAACCCCAATCCCTGCACCCCAAATCTGCCCCCAATACCTGCTCCCCCAACCTGCCCCAAACCTGAACCCTAATCCCTGCACCCCAATCCCTGCCCCACACCTGCACCCCAACACCTGAACCTCAACCCCTACACCCCAAACCTGGCACCCCAAACCTGCACCCACACCTGACCCCCCACACCTGAACCCCAACAGCTGCACGCCATGCACCTGCACCCCAATACTTGCCCCACACCTGAACCCCAACACCTGAACCCCAATACCTGCCCCCCAAACCAGACCTACCCCACACACCTGCACCCCAAGCCTGCCCCACACCTGAACCCCAATCCCAAACCTGCCCCATAGACCTAAACCCCAACACCTGCCCCCAAAACAGCCCCCCCAATACCTGCCCCACACACCTGAAACCCAACATCTGCCCCACACACATGAACCCCAATACCTGCCCCAGACACCTGGACCCCAATACCTGCCCCCACAAAACCCTATACCCAAACCACCTCCCAACACCTGCAACCCCAAAATTATCCTCCAGTCCCTGCACCCCAAACCTGCCCCCCAAACCTGCCCCACACCTGAACCCCAAACCTCACCCACACACCTGAACCCCCACACATGAACCCCAACAGCTGCACCACATACACCTGCACCCCAATACCTCCCCTGTACACCTGAACCCCAATCCCTGCACCCCAAACTTGCCCCACACCTGCACCCCAAACCCACCCCACACACCTGAACCCCAACACCTGCCCCACACCTGAACCCCAATCCCTGCCCCCAATCCCTGCCCCCCTAAACCTGCCCCACACCTGCACCCCAACACCTGCCCCATACACCTGCACCCCAATCCCTGCCCCCCACACCTGCCCCCACACACCTGCACCCCCAATCCCCCCCAGCCCTCCCCCGCCCCCCCAGCCCTGCCCCCCATCACCTGCCCCCCCACCTGCCCCCCCAAACCGCCCCCCAAAACCTCCCCCCCCCCCAAGGACCCCGCGGTCCCTCCGGCCGGGCCCCGCTCACCTGCCGGCCCGAGCGGAGCCGAGCGGAGCCGAGCGGAGCCGAACCGCGGCCGAACCGCGGCCGAGCGGAGCCGAGCGCGGCCGAACCGCTCACGAACGGCGGCCGAGCGCGGCCGAACCGCGGCCGAGCGGAGCCGAGCGCGGCCGAACTGCGGCCGAACCGAACCGAGCGTTCCCGGACGGAGCCGAACCGGCCCGAACCGGCCCGAGCGGCCCGGACGTCCCCGAGCGGCGCCGGCCCGGCCCGAGCGGAGCCGAACCGGCCCGAACCGGAGCCGAACGGCCCCGAAGGAGCCCGAGCGGAGCCGATGGGAGCCGAGCGAAGCCGAGCGGCGCACGAGCGGTGCCGGCAGGTGCCGAGAGGCTTCGGCTCCGCCCGCCAGCGGCGGGGGGAGAGACCCCCGGGGATGGGGGGCTGGGGGGTCACTGTGGGGGGGGCCGTGGGGGGGTGGGGGGGGTCTGTGGGGGGCTATGGGGAGGGCTATGGGGGGTTCTGTGGGGTGTCTGTGGGGTGTCTATGGGGGGGCTATGGGGTGGATCTAGGGAGGATCTGTGGGGGGATTATTGGGGGCACTGTGGGGGTCCCTGTGGGGGATCTGTGGGGGGGTATAGGGGTCTATAGGAGGGCTGTGCGGAGATTATTGGGGGGTCTATGGGGTGGATCTAGGGGGGTCTGGGGGGTGTCTATGGGGTGTCTTTGGGGAGATTTTTGGGGCCACTGTGGGGGTCCCTATGGGGGGATCAGTGGGGGGTATAGGGGTCTATAGGAGGGCTGTGGGGAGATTATTGGGGGGTCTATGTGGTATCTATGGGGGGGTCTGGAGGGCGTCTATGGGGTGTCTGTGGGGGGATTATTGAGGGGATTTTGGGGGGACTGTGGGAGTCCCTTTGGGGGATATGTGGGGGTATAGGGGTCTAGAGGAGTGCTGTGGGGTGGATCTAGGGGGGTCTATGGGGTGTCTATGGGGGGATTATTTGGGGCACTGTGGGGGTCCCTATGGGGCCACCTGTGGGGGGGTATAGGGGTCTGTGGGGTGTCTATGGGGGGGTCTATAGGAGGGCTATGAGGTGTCCATGGGGTGTCTATAGGATGGATCTATGGGATGTCTATGGGGTGTCTATGGGGGATTGTTGGGGGATTTTGGGGGGCACTGTGGGGGTCCCTATGGGGGATCTGTGGGGTGGTATAGGGGTCTATAGGAGGGTTGTGGGAAGATTATTGGGGGGTCTATGGGGTGAATCTAGGGGTGGTCTGTGGGGAGGTATAGGGGAATTATTGGGCAGATTTTTGGGGTGTCTGTGGGGTGTCTATGGGGGCATTTTTGGGAGCACTGTGGGGGTCCCTATGGGGGATCTGGGGGGGGTATAAGGGTCTGTGGGGTGTCTATGGGGTGTCTCTGGGGGGGTTATTCGGGGCACTGTGGGGGTCCCTTTGGGGGGGGTCTGAGGGCACGTATAGGGGACTACAGGAGGGTTGTGGGGGGATTATTGGGGGTCTGTGGGGTGGATCTACGGGGTGTCTGTGGGGTGTCTGGGGGGATTATTGGGGGGACTGTGGGGGTCCCTATGGGGGGATATATAGGGGGGTATAGGAGAATTATTGGGGGGATTATTGGGGGCACTATGGGGGTCCCTATGGGGGGATCTGTGGGGAATCTGTGGGGGGTCTGTGGGGTGGATCTAGGGCAGTCTGTGGGGTGTCCGTGGGGGGATTATTGGGGGCACTGTGGGGGTCCCTATGGGGGGGTATAGGGGTCTATAGGAGGGCTGTGGGGTGTCTATTGAGGGGTCTCTGGGGGGGTCTATGGGGGGATTATTGCGGGAATTTTTCGGGGACTGTGGGGGTCCCTTTGGGGGGATCTGTGGGGGGCGTATAGGGGTCTATAGGAGGACTATGGGGTGTCTATGGGGGTCTCTGGGGGATTATTGGGGGTCTATGGGGTGGATCTAGGGGGGGTCTGTGGGGTGCCTATGAGGTGTCTGTGGGGGGATTATTGGGGAGACTGTGGGGGTCCCTATGGGGGATATACGGGTCCATAAAGAGGGCTATGGGGTGTCTATGGGGGAGCTATGGGGTGGATCTACGGGGGTCTGTGGCGTGTCTATGGGGGGATTATTGGGGGGCCTGTGGGGTCCCTATGAAGGGTCTGTGGGGGGGTATAGGGGTCAATAGGAGGGCTATGGGGGAATATTAGGGGGACTACAGGGTGGATTTAGGGGGCTCTGTGGTGGTGTATAGGGCTGTCTCTGGGGTGTCTATGGGGTCTCTACGGGGGGCAGTGGGGCGATTATTGGGGGGCTCTGTGGGGTAGATCTAGGGGGGTCAGTGGAGGGCTATGGGGTGTCTATGGGGGGATTATTGGGGGCACTGTGGGGTCCCTATGGGGGGTCAGTGGGGTATCTATGGGGAGATTATTGGGGGCATTGTGGGGGTCCCTGTAGTGTCTATGGGGGACTCTAGAAGGGAGTCTGTGGGGCAAATATGTGGGGGTCTATGGGGGATCTATGGGGGATCTGTGGGGGGGATCTCTGGGGGTTCTATGGGGGGATCTATAGGGGATCTAGGGGGGTCAGTGGGGGGACTATGAGGGCACTATGAGGGACATCTATGGGATTTCTATGGGAAATCTCTATGGGGGATCTCTATGGGATCTCTATGGGTTAGGGTTAGAGTTAAGGTTAGGGTTAAGGTTAGGGTTAGGGTTAGGGTTAGGGTTAAGGTTAAGGTTAGGGTTAGGGTTAGGGTTAGGGTTAGGTTTAGGGTTAGGTTTAGGGTTAGGGTTAGGATTAGGATTAGGGTTAAGGTTAGGGTTAAGGTTAGGGTTAGGGTTAGGGTTAATGTTAGGGTTAGGGTTAGGGTTAGGGTTAAGGTTAGGGTTAGGGTTAGGGTTAGGTTTAGGGTTAGGGTTAGGGTTAGGGTTAGGGTTAGGGATCTCTATGGCGATCTCTATGGGGATTTCTATAGGATCTCTATGGGGATCTTTCTGGGGGATCTCTTTGAGATCTCTACGGGGGCGTGGCCCATAGGAGGGGGCGTGGCCCATAGGAGGGGGTGTGGGGAAAACTCACCTGCCTTAGTCCTAGCCTCACTGCCAGGCGGTGCTGTACAGGTGGGCGTGGCCACGGACGGGGCGTGGCCACGGGGCGACGCCATTCAACGGGCGCGTGAACCCTCAGGGGCCGTGTGCAAACCCCACCTGGCCACACCCACCTGCCTTGCACGCCCACCCGGCCATGCCCATCCTCCTTGCACGCACACCTGGCCTCGCCCACCCTGCACACCCACCTGGCCACACCCACCCCTGCACATCCACCTGGCCACGCCCACTCGCATTGCACACCCACCTGGCCACGCCCACCTCCTTGCACACTCACTTGGCCCACCGCCTTGGACACCGACCTGGCCACGCCCCCCCTGCACACCCACCTGGCCATGCCCACCTGGCCACGCCCACCTACTTCGCCCACCCAGCTGGCCACGCCCACCCCTGCACACCCACCTGGCCACGCCCACCCCTCCTTGAACACCCACCTTGCTACGCCCACCCGCCTGGCACACCCACCTGGCCACGCCCACCCTCCTTGCACATCCCTCTGGCCACGCGCACCCCTTGCACACCCCTCCCCCCCTTCCCCCCGCCCCTCCCCCCTTTGCACACTCATTTTGCACACTCGGGGAGGTCTCTGTTCTTTCTCCGATACTTCTTTATATTTGCAAATAAAATTCCATAATTAAGTAATTAATTAATTACTGAATTAATTATCCCGTAATTACACCCGAGCCGCTGCGCGGGGGGGAGGGGTGAGAAGTGGGGGGTGGGGGAGGGGCAGCTCGGCAGAGCGGGGGTGGGGGAGGGGCTACCGGCGTGGGGGGAAGGGCATCGAGGTGGGGGAGGGGTCTTGTCTCTATGGGTGGGGGCGGGGCGTGGGGGGGAGGGGTCCCGTGGCGGGTGGGGGAGGGGCGATGGCGGGCGGGGGGAGGGGCGGGAGCGGAGCCAAGCCCCCCCCCGCCCCTCCCCCACCCGGGTCACAGTGAATTGGGGTGCGCCCCTCCCCCACCCGGTGATGGGGGGCGGTCCGGGGGGGGGGTCTGGGGTGGGGGAGGGGCGCTGGAAGACATTCGAGTGGGGGGTCGTTGCCGGGGTGGGGAAGGGGCGACGACCCTGAGAGAGCCCTTTGAGATCGGCCTGGCCGGGGGGGAGGGGCCCGTGCGCATGCTGGGCGCGGGCACGCGAGTGTGCAAGGGGCGGGGCGGGCACGCGAGCGTGCGGGGGGAGGGGCGAGTGCGTGACACGCGAGTGTGTGACACGTGAGAGTGTGACACGTGAGAGTGTGACACGTGTGAGTGTGCAAGGGACAGGGCTGAGTGTGTGACACACGTGAGTGTGCAAGGGGCGGGGCTGAGTGTGTGACACGTGTGAGTGTGCAAGGGGCGGGGCTGAGTGTGTGACACGTGAGAGTGTGCAAGGGGCGGGGCTGAGTGTGTGACACACGTGAGTGTGCAAGGGGCGGGGCTGAGTGTGTGACACGTGTGAGTGTGCAAGGGGCGGGGCTGAGTGTGTGACACGTGAGAGTGTGCAAGGGACGGGGCTGAGTGTGTGACACACGTGAGTGTGCAAGGGGCGGGGCTGAGTGTGTGACACGTGTGAGTGTGCAAGGGGCGGGGCTGAGTGTGTGACACACGAGTGTGTGACACGCGAGCGTGTGAGGGGCACGCGTGAGTTTGCGGGGGGAGGGGCGAGTGTGTGACACGTGAGTGTGTGAGTGACATGCGTGAGTGTGCAAGGGACAGTACTGAGTGTGTGACACGCCAGTGTGCGAGGGGGAGGGGTGAGTGTGCAAGAGACACGTGTGAGTGTGCAAGGGGGAAGGGGTGTGTGACACACCAGTGTGCAGTGACACGTGTGAGTGTGCAAGGGACAGGGCTGAGTGTGTGACACACGAGTGTGTGAGTGACACGTGTGAGTGTGCAAGGGACAGGGCTGTTCGTGTGGTACGCAAGTGTGAGGGGGAGGGGTGAGTGTGCAAGAGACACGTGTGAGTGCGTAAAGGACAGGGCTGAGTGTGACACACGAGTGTGTGTGTGACACGCGTGAGTGTGCAAGGAACAGGGCTCAGTGTGTGACACGCGAGTGTGTAAGGGACAGGGCTGAGTGACACGTGTGTGACTGACACGTGTGTGTAAGGGGGAAGTTGTGTGTGACACGAGTGTGTGAGTGATGTGTGAGTGTGCAAGGGACAGGGCTGAGTGTGTGACGTGTGCACGCATGTAACAGGAAGTGTGCAAAAGGAACGGGGTAAGTGTGCAAGTGATGGGGCTGCGTGTGTGACACGAGTGTGCAAGGAGTGTGAGACACGGGCCTGTGAGTGTGCAAGGGACAGAGGAGTGTGAGAGAGACACGTGAGTGCGCGAGAGGGCTGTGAGTGTGACACGTGGGTGTGCAAGGGACAGGTCTGTGTGTGTGATCGATCTCTGAGTGACACGCAAGTGTGCAAGAGATGTGAGAGAGGGGGGTGTGTGCAAGGGGTGGTGGGGTGGGGGGGTGTGAGTGTGCAAGGGCCACGCGTGGGTGTGATGTGCGTAAGGGCCATGAGTGTGCAAGGGAATATGTGAAAGGAATGTGTGAGTGTGCAAGGGATCTGTGGAAGGGATGCGTGAGTGTGCAAGGGATCTGTGGAAGGGATGCGTGAGTGTGCAAGGGATGTGTGAGTGTGCAAGGGATCTGTGGAAGGGATGCATGAGTGTGCAAGGGATGTGTGAGTGTGCAAGGGATCTGTGGAAGGGATGCGTGAGTGTGCAAGGGATCTGTGGAAGGGATGTGTGAGTGTGCAAGGGATGTGTGAGTGTGCAAGGGATCTGTGGAAGGGATGTGTGAGTGTGCAAGGGATCTGTGGAAGGGATGTGTGAGTGTGCAAGGGATCTGTGGAAGGGATGTGTGAGTGTGCAAGGGATGCGTGAGTGTGCAAGGGATGTGTGAGTGTGCAAGGGATCTGTGGAAGGGATGCGTGAGTGTGCAAGGGATCTGTGAGTGTGCAAGGGATCTGTGGAAGGGATGTGTGAGTGTGCAAGGGCCACACGTGTGAGAGGGCCACGAGTGTGTGTGAGTGTGCAAGGGATGTGTGAGTGTGCAAGGGATCTGTGGAAGGGATGTGTGAGTGTGCAAGGGCCACACGTGTGAGAGGGCCACGAGTGTGTGTGAGTGTGCAAGGGCCCGTGCGTGCCCGTGCGTGTGTTTGTGTCAGGGCTCCTGTTGCACACGCATGTGCATGGGGACGCTCACGCCCACACGCGTGTGCAAGCCGTGCACACACTCGCGCCGTCACCCCCCCAGGTCACACCCTTGCACACGCGCGTGCCCGGCCGGGGGGGGACCCATGCCCCCCTCGCACGCCCCTTTGCACACGCGCTCACACATCCCCTTGCACGCTCAGGGGCTCCTGCTGCAGCTCCCGTGGCACGCCCGGCTCCTCTTGCACGCCCCGCTCTCGTTGCACGCCCAGGCTGTCTTGCACGCCCGCGGGTGTGTCGCGCCGCACGCTCAGGTCCTGCGCTACATTCGCGTCGCGTTGCACAATCATCTCCCGTGGCACAATCATCTCCTGTGGCACAATCATGTTCTGCTGCACAATCATTTCTCGTTGCACAATCATTTCTCGTTGCACGCCCGTGTCCACGGCCTGTTGCACACCCAGATCCCCTTGCACACCCAGGCCCTGCTGCACGCTCGTGTCCCTGTTCTGTTGCACGCTCAGGTCCCATTGCACGCTCGTGTCCATGTTCTGCTGCACGCTCAGGTGCTGTTGCACACTCCCATCCTGTTGCACGCTCATTTCCACGTCCCGCTGCACGTGAGGCTCCTGTTGCACACTCACGTGTCCTTGCACGCTCATTTCCATGTCCCGTGGCACGCTCGGCTCCTGTTGCACACTCAGATCCCATTGGATGCCCACGCCCACGTCCTGTTGCACGCCCGGCTCCTGTTGCACGCTCATGTCCATGTTCTGTTGCACACTCAGGCTCTGTGGCACGCTCATGTCCATGTCCCATTGCACACTCGGAGCTGGTTGCACACTCAGGCCCTGTTGCACACCTGTGTCCATGTCCCGTTGCACACTCAGGTCCCATCCCATGCTTGGCTCCTGTTGCACACTCAGGTTCCGTTGCACACTCAGGTCCCATCCCATGCTTGGCTCCTGTTGCACACTCAGGCCCTGTTGCACACTCAGGCCCTGTGGCACACTCAGGCTCTGTGGCACACTCAGGCCCTGTTGCACACTCAGGCCCTGTTGCACACTCAGGCCCTGTGGCACACTCAGGCTCTGTGGCACACTCAGGCCCTGTTGCACACTCAGGCCCTGTGGCACACTCAGGCTCTGTGGCACACTCAGGCTCTGTGGCACACTCAGATCCCGTGGCACACTCAGGCCCTGTGGCACACTCAGATCCCGTGGCACACTCAGGCCCTGTGGCACACTCAGGCCCTGTGGCACACTCAGATCCCGTGGCACACTCAGGCCCTGTTGCACACTCAGGCCTTGTGGCACACTCATGTCCATGTCCCGTTGCATGCTCAGGTCCGGTTGCACACTCAGGTCCCGCCGCACACTCAGGTCTCGTTGCACACTCAGGTCCCATCCCACACCTGGATCCTGTTGCACACTCAGGTCCTGTGGCACACTCAGGCCCTGTTGCACACTCAGGTCCTGTGGCACACTCAGGTCCTGTTGCACACTCAGGTCCCGTGGCACACTCAGGCCCTGTTGCACACCCATGTCCATGTCCCGTGGCACACTCAGGCCCTGTTGCACGCTTGGGGCCAGCTGCACACTCAGGTCCCGTTGCACACTCAGGTCCTGTTGCACGCTTGGGGCCAGCTGCACACTCAGATCCCGTGGCACACTCAGGCCCTGTTGCACACTCAGGCCTTGTTGCACACTCATGTCCATGTCCCGTTGCACACTCAGGTCTCGTTGCACACCCAGCTCCCGTTGCACGCTCAGCTCCCGCCGCACGCTCGGATCCCATTGCACACTCAGATCCCCTCGGGCGCTCAGCTCCAGCTGCCGTTGCACACTCAGGTCCTGTTGCACACTCAGCTTCCTGCGCACGCTCACATCCACGTCCCGTTGCACGCTCAGGTCCCGCGGCACGCTCAGGTAGCGCCGCACGCCCTTGTGCACACCCCTTTGCACACTCCGCTCCCATCGCATTCCCCGCTCCGCCTCCCGTTGCACACTCAGCTGCTCTTGCACACTCAGCTCCCGCTGGATGTCCGCGTCGCGTTGCACACTCAGCTCCTGCCGCACGCTCGCCTCTGCCTCCCGTTGCACGCTCAGCTCCCGCTGCACGCTCAGATCCCGCCGGACTCCCACGTCCACCTCCTGTTGCACACTCAGCTCCCGTTGCACGCTCAGATCCCAGCGGATGCCCATGTCCATGTCCCGGCGCCCGCTGTCCACGTCCCGTTGCACACTCAGCTCGCGCCGCACGCCCGCCCCCGCACGTCCCGCCCGCCGCGCACCCCCGTGCACACTCGGGTCCCCTTGCACACTCGGGGCCCCTTGCACACTCGGGGCCTGCCGCGTGCCCACCCCCACAGCCCGCCGTGCACTTGGGTCCCGTTGCACGCTCAGATTCTGATGCACACTCAGATATTGCACACTGAGATCCTGGTGCACATCCAGATCCCGTTGCACACTCGGATCCCATTGCACACTCAGATATTGCACACTCGGATCCTGTTGCACACTCGGATCCCATTGCACACTCGGATCTCGTTGCACACTCAGGTCCTGCCAGATCCCCACACCCACACCCCATCGCACATTGAGATCCCATTGCACACTCGGATCCCGTTGCACACTCGGATCCCGTTGCACACTCGGATATTGCTGCAAACTCGGATCCTGTTGCACATGTGGATCCTGTTGCAGACTCAGATCCCGTTGCACACTCGGATCCTGTTGCACACTCGGGTCCCGTTGGATCCCCACATTCGCATCCCCCCCCCCACCTTTGTCCCGTTGCACACTTGGATCTTGCTGCACACACGGATCTCATTGCACACTTGGATCTTGCTGCACACACGGATCCCGTTGCACACTCGGGTCCCATTGCACAACTGGATCCCGTCACACACTCAGATTCCGTTGCACGCTCACATCCCATCACACACCCAGCTCCCCTTGCACACCCGGATCCCGTTGCACACTGAGATCTGGTTGCACACTTGCGTCCCACTGCACACTGAGATCCCATTGCACACCCGGATCTCGTTGCACACGCGGATCCCATCCCACACCCAGATCCCATTGCACACCCGGATCCCGTCGCACACTGAGATCCCATTGCACACTGAGATCCCATCCCACACCCGGATCCCGTTGCACACCCAGATCCGGTTGCACACTCGCGTCCCGCCGCACACCGAGATCCCGCTGCACACTCAGATCCCGTTGCACAATCGGATCCCATCCCACACCCGGATCCCCTTGCACATTCGGATTCTGTTGCACATGGGGATCCCGTGGCACACGCGGATCCCGTCACACACTCGGATCCCGTGGCACACTCGGATCCCGTGGCACACTCGGATCCCGTTGCACAATCGGATCCCATCCCACACGCGGATCCCCTTGCACAATCGGATCCCGTTGCACACCCAGCTCCCGTCACACACCCGGATCCCGTTGCACACTCGGATCCCGTGGCACAATCGGATCCCGTGGCACACTCGGATCCCGTTGCACACTCGGATCCCGTCACACACCCGGATCCCGTCACACACTCGGATCCCGTCACACACTCGGATCCCGTTGCACAATCGGATCCCATCCCACACCCGGATCCCCTTGCACACCCAGATCCCGTCACACACTCGGATCCCATTGCACATGGGGATCCCGTGGCACACCCAGATCCCGTCACACACCCGGATCCCGTTGCACACTCAGATCTGGTTGCACACTCGCATCCCGCCGCACACCGAGATCCCGCTGCACACTCGGATCCCGTTGCACACTCGGATCCCATCCCACACCCGGATCCCCTTGCACATTCGGATCCCATTGCACATGGGGATCCCGTTGCACATGCGGATCCCGTGGCACGCGCGGATCCCGTCACACACGCGGATCCCGTCACACACGCGGATCCCGTTGCACACTCGGATCCCGTCACACACCCAGCTCCCCTTGCACACCCAGATCCCGTCACACACCCGGATCCCGTTGCACACTCGGATCTCATTGCACACTCGGATCCCATTGCACATGGGGATCCCGTGGCACACTCAGATCCCGTGGCACACTCGGATCCCGTTGCACACCCATCTCCCCTTGCACGCTCGCGTCCCCCCTCTCCCCTTTCTGCCACCGCCCCCGGCGCAGTCCCGGGGTGCTCCCCTCCTCTCGGGGGTCCCTCCCTGGCACTCGGGGGTCCCTCCTCGGTACTCGGGGGTCCCTCCCCTCCTCTCGGGGGTCCCTCCCCTCCTCTCAGGGACCCCTCCCCGGCACTCGGGGGTCTCTCCCCGGCGCCCCCCGGCTCCATCACCTCTCGAGGAAGAGGCGGAGGGCGCGGTCGATGTTCATGCGGTGCCCCACGCGCGTCACGCCCAGGTCGATGTAGTCCTCCTTGGTGAGCGCGGGCAGGTGAGTGCCGTCGATTTCGTTGTGCAGGAAGCGCGCGCGGTGCTCGCCCAGGTTCAGCGACTCCAACCAGTCCGCCACGTCGAATTTGCTCCAAAAAGCCAAAGGTTTGGCTCCGAAAGGTTTCCCGGGGGCCACGGCGCGGGGAGGGGACAGCGATCGAGCCGGGGAGGCGTCGGTGAAACCGGCGGGGCCCCCGCGGAGCTCCAGGTAACCTCCGTACAGGTGAGCCGCAGGTAAGGTGGGCAGCGAGGCCGGGCGGGGGGCGGGGCTCCCGCGGCGCTCCGAGGGGGGAGGGGCGGGGCTGGGGGCGCGGCGGAGGGGGGGGCGCACGTCCAGGTCCCCCCCGACCCCCACGCCCACCCCCGCCGGGGGTTTGGGGGGCGGCGGCCAATGCGGGAAGAGAGCGGCGCTGGGGGGGGCCTTGGAGGAGGAGGAGGGCGTGGCGTCCGGGAGCCTGCGGGGGGAGGGGCGGGGTCAGGGCGTGGGGGAGGGGGGAGACCCCCGAGACCCCCACGGAGAGGAGGGGAGATCCCCTCGAGACCCCTCCCCCGAACAGGTGACACCCCCCAGACACCCCCCGGAGAAGTGAGACACCCCCCGGAGGAGACCCCCCCCCAACTGATCCCGCAGGTGTCACCTGTGCCGCAGGTAAAGTGCCCACCCAGGTCCATAGAGGTGATAAAGGTTGGGGGGTGGGCACAGGTGCGATGGGCACAGGTGTGATGGCACAGGTGTGATGGGCACAGGTGTGATGGGCACAGGTGTGATGGGCACAGTGTGATGGGCACAGTGCGATGGGCACAGGTGCGATGGGCACAGTGTGATGGGCACAGTGCGATGGGCACAGTGCGATGGGCACAGGTGCGATGGGCACAGGTGTGATGGGCACAGTGCAATGGCACAGGTGTGATGGGCACAGGTGTGATGGGCACAGTGTGATGGGCACAGGTGTGATGGGCACAGGTGCGATGGGCACAGGTGCGATGGCACAGGTGCGATGGGCACAGGTGCAATGGGCACAGTGTGAAGGGCACAGTGTGATGGGCACAGGTGCGATGGGCACAGTGTGATGGGCACAGGTGCGATGGGCACAGTGCGATGGGCACAGGTGCGATGGGCACAGGTGTGATGGGCACAGTGTGATGGGCACAGTGTGATGGGCACAGGTGTGATGGGCACAGGTGTGATGGGCACAGTGTGATGGGCACAGGTGTGATGGGCACAGGTGTGATGAGCACAGTGTGATGGGCACAGGTGTGATGGGCACAGGTGCCATGGGCACAGTGTGATGGGCACAGGTGCGATGGGCACAGGTGTGATGGCACAGGTGCGATGGGCACAGTGTGATGGGCACAGGTGCGATGAGCACAGGTGTGATGGCACAGGTGCGATGGGCACAGTGTGATGGGCACAGTGTGATGGGCACAGTGTGATGGGCACAGGTGCGATGGGAACAGGTGCGATGGGAACAGGTGTGATGGGCACAGTGCGATGGGCACAGGTGTGATGGGCACAGGTGTGATGGGCACAGTGTGATGGGCACAGTGTGATGGCACAGGTGTGATGGCACAGGTGTGATGAGCACAGGTGTGATGGCACAGTGTGATGGGCACAGTGTGATGGCACAGGTGTGATGGGCACAGTGTGATGGGCACAGGTGCGATGGGCACAGGTGCGATGGCACAGGTGTGATGGGCACAGGTGCGATGGGCACAGGTGCGATGGGCACAGGTGTGATGGGCACAGTGTGATGGGCACAGTGTGATGGCACAGGTGCGATGGGCACAGGTGTGATGGGCACAGGTGTGATGGGCACAGTGTGATGGGCACAGGTGTGA
Source organism: Acanthiza pusilla (assembly GCA_036630365.1). Taxonomy (NCBI): domain Eukaryota; kingdom Metazoa; phylum Chordata; class Aves; order Passeriformes; family Acanthizidae; genus Acanthiza; species Acanthiza pusilla. The sequence goes on from JAXCHO010000624.1 coordinate 84,429, forward strand.
TGGGCACAGTGTGATGGGCACAGGTGCGATGGGCACAGTGTGATGGGCACAGGTGCGATGGGCACAGTGTGATGGGCACAGTGTGATGGGCACAGTGTGATGGGCACAGGTGTGATGGGCACAGTGTGATGGGCACAGTGTGATGGCACAGGTGCGATGGGCACAGGTGTGATGGGCACAGGTGTGATGGGCACAGGTGCGATGGGCACAGGTGTGATGGGCACAGTGTGATGGCACAGGTGCGATGGGCACAGGTGCGATGGGAGCCACAGGTGCGATGCCCACCCAAATCCATGCAAGACCTGCCAAAGGTGCCAGGTGTGCCACACACGTGTGCCAGGTGTGATGGATGGTGCAGGTGCGATGCCCCCCCAAGCCCATGCATGGGGCGCCAGGTGCCACAGGTGTGACAGGTGCCACAGGTGCGATGCTCCCGAATTCGTGCAGCAGATGCCACAGGTGCCAGCTGTGATTCATGCCACAGGTACGATGCCCCCCGAAATTCATGCAGCAGATGCCAGGTGTGTCACAGGTGCCACAGGTGTAATGCCCGCGGAATTCATGCAGCACGTGCCACAGGCGTCACAGGTGAGATGCCCCCCCAAATCCATGCATGGGGTGCCAGCTGTGCCACAGGTGTCACACGTCACAGGTGTGCCACAGCTGCGATGCCCCCCCATCCATGGAGTGCCAGGTGTGCCACAGGTGTGTCACAGGTGCCACAAGTGCGATGTCCCCCGAATTCATGCAGCGGGTGCCAGGTGTGCCACAGGTGTGTCACAGGTGCGATGCCCCTCTCCCCAATCCATGCAGCGGCTGCAGCAGGTGCGACAGGTGCCAGGTGTGTGCCAGGTGCCCCTCATGGCACAGGTGGCACAGGTGTGCTCTCCCCCAACCATGCCATGGGTGCCACAGGTGTGATGGGTGTCACACCCCCCCGCAGGTGCTATCGGTGTGATGAGTGTCACAGGTGTCACAGGTGTGGTAAGTGCCACGCCCCAATGGGTGTCACAGGTGTGATGGGTGCCACAGGTGGCACAGGTGTGATGGGTGTGGTGTCCCAGGTGTGATGCATGCCACCCCCCCCACAGGTGCCACAGGTGTGATAGGTGTCACAGGTGAGACACCTGCACCTGCGTTCCCCCCCTCCCCCCACCTGTGCCATGGCCCCCTGGCCCCCCCGCCCTCACCTGTGCCCCCCACTCACCTGCGCCGTGTCCCCCCGTGCCCCCCGCCCCTCACCTGTGCCCCCCACCCCTCACCTGTGCCGTGCCCCCCCATGCTCCCCCCCTTACCTGTCCCCCCGCCGTCACCCGTGCCGTGCCCTCCCACCCCTCACGTGTCCCCACCCCTCACCTGCCCCCCCGCCTATCCCCACCCCTGACCTGCCCCCCCCTCACCTGTGCCGCGCCCCCCGTGCCCCCCGCCCTTCACCTGCCCCCCGCCCCTCACCTGCCCCCCGCTCACCTGTGCCGCGCCGCCCCCGCGAAGGCTCCGTCGTGTCCCGCGCGGCTCCAGGCGGCCCCCAGCCCCCCCCGGGCGGGCTCGTCCCAGGCCTCGGGCCGCCCCCGGAGCCCCCCCCGGCCCCGCGCGCGCCGCTCGCCCTCGGGGGGGGGCGCTCCGTACGGGGGGGGCCCCTCGGCCGCCTCGGGGGGGTGGTCGCTGCTGCTGCGGCTGTCCACCTCCTCGATCCCGGAGTCCGTCACCGCCTCGGGACCCTCGGGGGGCCCCCCCGCTGTGCCGCCCCCCACCCCCACCGCCGGCCCCACCCCCACCGCCGCGCCCCCCCCGCGCCGGGGGTCGTGCGGGCCCCCCCCGGCCTGGGTGAGCGTGGCCACCTCGCTGTCGTAGGACGTGAGGCTGGAGGCGGCCGAGTCGCCCACGGGGGGGCCCTCGGGACCCTCGAAGCTGTTGGCGAACTCCAGCGGGGGGGGCAGCGGCTCGGCCAGCAGCAGCTCCTCGTCGCCGTCCACCGACGGCGCGGGGGGGGGCAGCGCCAGCAGCCCCCCGGTGTCGGCGAAGCGCACGCGGCCCTCGGGGGTGGCGTGGGCGGGGGGCGCCAGCGGCGGAGCCCCCCAGGCCTCGGCCGGGGACTGGGGGCGGCTGGAGCGGCGGGGGCTGCCCGGGGGCGCGGGGAGCTTCTGGGGAGGGGGCGCTTTGGGCAGGGTGGGGGTCCCGGCGAGGTGCAGCGAGCCCACCCCCCCCAGCGGCAGCGAGCGCCCCCCCGGGCCCCCCACGCCCCCCAGGCCGGGGTGCAGCGGGGAGGGGGCGGCGGCGGCGGCGGGGGGGCCGTGCAGGGCGGGGAGCCCCCCGTGCAGCCCCCCCAGCGAAAAGGGGCCGGGGGCGGCGGGCAGCACGCGGCACCCCCCGGGGGGCGCGGCGGCGACAACGGGCGACGGCAGCGGCGACGTGGGGCGCACCGGCGACAGCACCGGCGACAAGCTGGGGGGGTGCACCGGCGACATGGCGGCGGCGGCGGCGGGGTGGTGGTGGCCCGGCGACATGGCGGGGTGCACCGGCGACAGGCTGGGGTGCACGGGCGACATGGCGGCGGGGTGGTGGTGGCCCGGCGACACGGCGGGGTGGTGGCCCGGCGACACGGCCGCGGGGTGGTGGTGGTGGCCCGGCGCGGCGCCGGGGTGGCCCAGCGAGGCGCTGCCGTGAGCCACCGCGGCCACCATGGCGGGGTGCCCCACGGGGGTGGCCGAGCCGGGGTGGGCGAGGGCGGGGGGCGCGCCCCCCACGCTGCTGAAGGCGCTGCCCCCGCCCCCCGCGCCCCCCGCCCCCTTGGCCCCCCGGTAGCCGCGGCTCGGGGCGAACGCCTCGCCCCCCGCGCCCCCTCCTCCCCCGGCCGCGAACATGCCCTCGTCGATGCTCTTGGAGTGGCGCAGGCGGGCGGGGGTCGGCCCCGCGCCCCCCCCGAGCCCCCCCGCGCCCCCCGCCCCCTCCTCGTCCTCCTCGGTGCTGAGGAAGAGCGCGGAGCGGCGACCCCCGCCCCACTCGCGCCGCGCCGCGCCCACCAGCGCCGCCCCGAACTGCGAGGTGAAATCCAGGGCGGGCCCGGGGGGCGCCGCGCCCCCCCCGGATGGCGACCCCCCGCCGCTCGGGGCACCCCCGCCCCCTCCGCCGCCCCCCGAGGGTCCGTCCGGGGGTCCCGCGCCCCCCGCGCCCCCCGCCCCCTCGGCCTCCACGGAGCTGCCGCGGCTGCTGCGGCCCGAGCTGGAGGTGGAGGGCGCCTTGACCACGATGGTGGGGATGGCGATGGAGCTCTTGTCCGCGCCCCCCGCCACCCCCGCGACCCCCGCGACCCCCGCGCCCTCCTCCACCTTGGTCTGCTTCACCAGGGGCCCCTTGCGCCGGAGCGGCTTGGGGGGGCCGCCCCCCGCCTGCGCCGAGGCGCCCCCTCCCCCCCCGCCGCGCCCCCCGAGGTTGTAGAGGCGCCAGGGACCCCCCCCGGGACCCCCCCGCGGGCTGGGGGCGCCCAGGGGGGGCGGGGCGGCGGTGTAGGGGGGCTCCGGGGGGGAGGTGGTGGGCGGGGGGGGGATGTCGTCCGAGCCTGGCACCGAGAGGCTGCGGCTGAACTTGCCCGCGGGGGGGGCCAGGTACGGCTTGTCCTCCTCGGGGGCGCCTGGGGGGGAAATGGGGGGGTCAGGGACCACCGACCCAAATTGGGGGGGGTCGGGGGGTGGGGGTCAAGCAGAAAAACGGGACCCGTGGGTCCCAATTCCCCCCAAAAACGGGACCTGGGGGGGCCAAACCCCCCCCAAAAACGAGCCGGGGGCGCCTGGGGGGGGGAGGAAGGGCGGTGGGGGCGGGGGGTGGGGGTCACCCCCAAAAAAACGGGACCCGGGGAGGGCCAAACACCCCCAAAAGGGGGCGCAGGGATTTGGGGGGGGGGGTGTCAGGGACCACCGACCGAAATTGGGGACCGTGGGGTGAGGAGGGGGGGCCCAACCCCTCCCCCCGAAAAGGGTTCAAGGACTGGGGGGGGGCCCGCCCCCCCAAAAATGGGTTGAGCCCCCCCCAAAAGGGGCCCAAAGAATGGAGGGTCCCCGCCCCCCCATGGGGTCCCACCCTCCCATAAATGTGTCCCGCACCCCCAAAAGGTGTCCCACCCCCTCCCAAAAAAGGGTCCAAGGACTGGGGGTGTCGTCGCCCCCCCCAAAATGGGTCCCACCCCCCCAAAAAGGGTCCCGCCCCTCCCCCAACAGAGGCCCAAGGACTGGAGGGTCCCCGGCGCCCCCAAAATGTGTCCCACCCCCCCAAAATGGATCTCATCCCCCCAAAAGGGGTCTCACCCTCCCAAAAGGGTTCCCCGCCCCCCTGAAATAGATCCCACCCCCCCCAAAATGGATCCCACCCCCTCAAAAAGGTGTCCCGTCCCCCCGGCGCGCCTCCCGCCCCCCCAAAAGGGGTCCCCGCCCCCCCGTGCCCCCCCCAAAGGGATTCCCCCCCCAAAAGAGGTCCCCACCCCCCCGTGCCCCCCTTACCGATGGATTTCTGGCGCAGCATCAGCCCGTGCGGGGGTCCCGCGGGCAGGAAGGGTCGATCGAAGCCCCCCGGCCCCATCCGGTGAGCCTCGAACGGGCCCTGGGGGGGCAGGGGCGTCAGGGACCCCCGGAACCTCCCCGGGACCCCAAAAAATAACCCCGGGAGACCAAAAAACATCCCCGGGACCACCGAAACAACACCGGGATCACAAAAAACACCCCCGGGACCACCGAAAACATCCTCGGGACCACCGGAAACAACCCCCGGATCCCAAAAAACACCCCCGGGACCACCGAGAACATCCTCGGGACCACCGGAAACAACCCCCGGACCCCAAAAAACACCCCCGGGACCCCAAAAACATCCTCGGGACCACCGGAAACAACCCCCGGATCCCAAAAAACACCCCCGGGACCCCAAAAACATCCCCGGGAGACCAAGAAACAACACCAGGACCCCCGAAACCACAGCCGGGACCCCAAACCCCCGCCGGGACCCCAACTCAAAGAGTCGAGACCCTCCACCTCCAAATTTCACTTTCCCTCCCAATCGACCCCCAAATTTTCTTTTTTTCCCCCAAATTTCACTTTTCCACCCCCAAATTTTGTCCATTTTTTTACCCAAAATTTCGCCCATTCCCCCTCCCCCAAATTTTGCCTTTGTCACCCCAAATATCACCTGTTCCCCCCCCCCGATTTCCCCCCACCCAATTTCGCCCATTTTTTCACCCCCAAATTCTCACTTTTTCTCCCCAAATTTCTCACATTTTCTTCCAAATTTCTCCCATTTTCCCCCCAAATTTCACCCATTTTTCCCTAAATTTCCCCCATTTTCCCCCCCAAATTCTGCATTTTCTCCCCCAAATTTTGCATTCTCCCCCCAAATTTCGCCTTTTCACATCCAAATTTTGCCGTTTCACCCCCGAATTTTGGCTTTTCTCCCCCAAATTTCGCTCATTTCACGGCCCCACAATTTTGGCTTTTCTCCCCCAAATTCCACCCTTCCCCCCCCCAAATTTTCACATTTTCCCCCCAAATTTCACCCATTTTTTCACCCCAAATTTCACCCATTTCCCCCCAAATTTCGCCCTTTTTTTCACCCCCAAATTTTCTCTTTCCCCCCCAAATTTCTCCCATTTTTCCCTCAAATTTTCACATTTTCCCCCCCAAATTTGGCCATTTCTCCCCATATTTCTCCTATTTTTCCCCCCAAATTTCCCCCATTTTTCCCCCAAATTTCACATTTTCCCCCCAAATTTTGCTTCCCCCAATTTAATTTTTCCCTCCCCAAATTTCCCCCATTTTCCCCCCAAATTTCGCCCATTCCCCCCCCCCCAATTCCACCTTCTCCCTTCAAACTTCGCCCATTCACTCCCAAATTTAGGCTTTTCCCCCCAAATTGCTCCCTTTTCCCCCCAAATTTCGACCATTTTCCCCCCAAATTCCCCACATTTCCCCCCCAAATTTTGCCTTTTCACCCCCAAATTTCGCCCATTTTCCCCAAATTTCTCCCATTTCCCCCAAATTTTCACATTTTCGCCCTCAAATTTGGCCCATTTTCCCACAAATTTCACCCTTTTTTTCACCCCCAAATTTGTCCCATTTTCCCCCCAAATTTTCACATTTCCCCCCCAATTTTTCACTTTTTTTCCCCCAAATTTCCCCCATTTCCCCCCCCTCACCTCGGGCCCGAAGAAGCCCTTGGGTCGCCCCCTGCCCAGGGGTGGGGGCGGGGCCAGCGGCGCCCCCGGCCCCTCCCCCGCGCTGATGCTCTGCTGCGCAGCCGCCAGGATCTCGTCCAGCTTGTCTGGGGGGGGGGAGGGGAATTTGGGGAGGGGTCTGAGCCCCCCAGCCCCCAGGGACCCCCGGATCCGGAGAGACCCCCGGACCCGCCCGAATTTGCTCCTGGAATGCTTCCGGAGCCCCCCGGGACCACCCAAAGACCCCCCCCAAAAGGCCTCGGGGGAACCCCGGGGATCCCCAGGCCTCCCCAAAAAGTCCACCAGGGACTCCCCAAAGCCCCCCAGGACCCCCCGGGATTCCCCAACCCCCCCCGAAACCACCCCGGGACCCCTCAGGACTCCCCAAAGCCCCCCAAAGCCCCCCAGGACCCCCCAAAGCCCCCCGGAACCCCCCGAAAGTCCTCCCAAACCATCCCAGGACCCCCCCAGCTCTCCCCAAAGTCCCCACGGGACCCCCCAAACCCACCCGGGACCCCCCAAACCCACCCGGGACCCCCCCAAATCCCCCCCAGGACCCCCACTCACTGAGGGCCATCTGATACACCGTTCTCTTCTTCTCGGTGGTCGAGGAGGGGTCGAACTCTGGGGGGAGGGGCAGGTGAGGGAGGGGTTCGGGTGGGGGAGGGGTTTGGGTGAGGGAGGGGCAGGTGAGGGAGGGGTTCGGGGTGGGGAGGGGCCGCGGGGTGGGGGAGGGGTTATGGGGGGAGGGGCCATGGGGTGAGGGGGGGCCAAGGGGGAGGGGTCTATGGGGTGGGGGAGGGGTTATGGGTGGGGGAGGGGTCGAACTCTGGGGGGAGGGGCAGGTGAGGGGAGGTTATGGGGTGGGGGAGGGGCCATGGGGGTGTTGGGGGAGGGGCAGTGAGTGTGCAAGGGGGGAGGGCAATGGGTGAGTGTGCAAGGCCCATAAAGGGGGTTGGGTTGATGAGTGTGCAAGGCCCTGGGGTTGGAATAAATGAGTGTGCAAGGCCCTGGGGTTGGAATAAATGAGTGTGCAAGGCCCTGGGGTTGGAATAAATGAGTGTGCAAGGCCTGGGGGTTGGAATAAATGAGTGTGCAAGGCCCTGGGGTTGGAATAAATGAGTGTGCAAGGCCCTGGGGTTGGAATAAATGAGTGTGCAAGGCCTGGGGGTTGGAATAAATGAGTGTGCAAGGCCTGGGGGTTGGAATAAATGAGTGTGCAAGGCCCTGGGGGGTGGAATAAATGAGTGTGCAAGGGCTGGGGTTGGAATAAATGAGTGTGCAAGGCCCTGGGGGGTGGAATAAATGAGTGTGCAAGGCCCTGGGGGTTGGAATAAATGAGTGTGCAAGGCCCTGGGGGGTGGAATAAATGAGTGTGCAAGGCCTATGCAAATCCTTGCACTGCTGTGCAGTGAGTGTGCAAGGCTGGGGGGTGCGATGGGTGAGTGTGCAAGGCCTGGGGGTGCAATGGGTGAGCGTGCAAGGCCGGGGGATCGGGATGAGTGTGCAAGGCCGGGGGATCAGGATGAGTGAGTGTGCAAGGTCTGGGAACATTGTGTGGGGAGTTCCAATGAGTGTGCAAGGCCTGTGCAAACCTTGCGTGGCAGCTCTGATGAGTGTGCAAGGCCTGGGGGATTGGGATGAGTGTGCAAGGCCTGTGCAGACCTTGCATGAGGGTCCCCATGAGTGTGCAAGGCCTGGGGATTGGGATGAGTGTGCAAGGCCTGGGAACATTGCACAGGGGAATGATGAGTGTGCAAGGCCTGGGGAGTGGAATGAGTGAGTGTGCAAGGGAAACTCTGGCCTGTCCCAGATGTGAAATGAGTGTGCAATGAGTGTGCAAGGCCATTCCAATCCCTCTATGGGGATTTTAATGAGTGTGCAAGGCCCGTGGGGCCGATGAGTGTGCGATGAGTGTGCGATGAGTGTGCAAGGCCTGTGCAAACCCTTTAAAAGGTTCTCAATGAGTGTGCAAGGAGCGTGCAGACCCTTCATTGGGTTTTGGATGAGTGTGCAAGGGCTGTGCAGACGTTTTGTGGGGTTATTCATGAGTGTGTGAGGCCTGTGGGGCTGAGGAGTGTGTGATGAGTGTGCAGTGAGTGTGCAGTGAGTGTGCCATGAGTGTGCAGTGAGTGTGCAGTGAGTGTGCAGTGAGTGTGCAGTGAGTGTGCAGTGAGTGTGCAGTGAGTGTGCAATGAGTGTGCAAGGCCCGTGCAAGGCCCGTGCAAGGCCTTTATGGGTTTTGAAGGAGTGTGCAAGCAGTGTGCAAACCCTTTAAAGGGTTTCTGTGAGTGTGCAATGTGTAAGAGTGTGTAAGAGCGTGTAATGGTGTGTAAGAGCGTGTAAGAGTGTGCAAGAGTGTGTAAGAGCGTGTGCAAGTCCTTTATGAGGTTTTCAATGAGTGGGCAAACCCTTTATGGGGTTATTCATGAGTGTGCAATGAGTGTGCAAGGCCTGTGCAAGTCCTTGATGGGCTTTTCAATGAGTGTGCAAACCCTTTATGGGGTTATTAATGAGTGTGCAAGGCCTGTGGGGCCGATGAGTGTGCGATGAGTGTGCAAGGAGTGTGCAAGTAATTTATGAGGTTTTTAATGAGTGTGCAAAACCTTTAAAGGGTTTTTAATGAGTGTGCAAGGAGTGTGCAATGAGTGTGTGCAGGTCCTTGATGGGCTTTTCAATGAGTGTGCAAACCCTTTAAAGGGTTTTTAATGAGTGTGCAAGGCTCGTGCAAACCCTTTATGAGGTTATTAATGAGTGTGCAAACCCTTTATGAGGTTATTAATGAGTGTGCAAGTCCTTAATGAGTGTGCAATGAGTGTGCGATGAGTGTGCAATGAGTGTGCAATGAGTGTGCAAGGCCCAAGACAGTCCTTTATGGGTTTTTAATGAGTGTGCAAAACCTTTATGAAGTTTTGGGTGAGTGTGCAAATCCTTCAAAGGGTTTGCAATGAGTGTGCAAGTCCTTAATGAGTGTGCGATGAGTGTGCAAGGAGCGTGCAGGGCTGTGAGTCGCACTCACCGCTGCGCTTCTTCCAGGGGGAGACTGGGGAGACACGAGAGCGTTAGGGGAATTTTTGGGGGGATTTTTTGGGAATTTTTTTGGAATTTCTGGGATTTTTTGGGGATTTTTTTGGAATTTTTGGGGGGATTTTTTATCATTTTTTGGGAATTTTGGGGGGTTTTGGGTGATTTTTTTGGAATTTTGGGGGTTTTTTTGGGGATTTTTTGGGATTTCTTGGGCTTTTTTTTTTATTTTTGGGGATTTTTTGGGGGAATTTTCTGGGGGGTTTTTTGGGAATTTTGGGATTTTTTTGGGTTTTTTTGGGGGGGGGTTTGGGGGGGGATTTTTGGGGGATTTTTTTTTATTTTTTGTGACTTTTGGGGGAGATTTGGAGAATTTTTGGGGAATTTGGGGGAGATTTTTGGGGAGATTTGGAGGATCTGGGGGGATTTTTTGGGGGAATTTTGAGATTTTTTGGAAAGCGTTTGGGATTTTGGGGGATTTTTGGGGGAATTTTTGGGGATTTTTGGGGGAATTTTTTTGATTTTTGGGGGATTTTTGGGGAGATTTTTCAGATTTTTCGGGTTTTGGGGGGATTTGGGGGGAGATTTGGGGAATTTTTGGGTGTCTTGAGAGGATTTGGGGGGTCTTGAGGAGGTCCGGAGGGGATTTTGGAGTATTTTGGGATTTTGGGGGAGATTTGGAGGATTTGGGGGGGATTTTTGAGGATTTTGGGGTTTTTTGGGGGGGATTTGGGGGGTCCCGGGTGGGTTTGGGGGTATTTTGGGATATTTTTGGGGAGGGTTTGGGGGTCTCGGGGTAATTTGGGGGTCCCGAGGGGGTCCCACAATCCTGGGGGTGGTCTGGAGCCCCCACAGCCCCTCCCCCCGCCCCTCCCCCCACTCACCCTTCTCCACTGCGGGGCCGGCGGGGGGGGGGGGGGAGAGGTCAGAGGTCAAAGGTCAACAAAGCCCCGCCCCCCCGGGACCCCTCCCCAAATTCCTGAGAGACCCCAACCCCCCCAGAGACCCCAAAACCCCCCCGGGACCCCTCCCCAAATACCCAAATACTCCCCGGGAGCCCCGAAACTCCCCCAGGGACCCCTCCCCAAATATCCCACCCCCCCGGGACCCCCAAATTCCACCCGGGACCCCTCCCCAATTACCCTAAGCCCACAGGACCCCTCCCCCAAATAGCCCCCTCCGGGACCCCCCAAGAACAACCCCGGGACCCCTCCCTAAACCCCCCCGGGACCCCTCCCCAAATCCCCCCGGGACCCCTCCCCAAATACCCACCCCCCCCGGACCCTCCCAAAAATACCCCGGGACCCCCCCCCCCCAAATACCTCAAACTCCCCCCAGGACCTCCCCAAATTCCTGAGAGACCCCAACCCCCCCAGACCCACCGAGACCCCCAAATCCCCCCAAAATCCACCCTCCGGACCCCTCCCCAATTCCCCCCGGGACCCCTCCCCAAATCCCCCCGGACCCCCACCCCAAATCCCCCCGGGACCCCTCCCCAAATCCCACCCCCGGACCCCTCCCCAAATCCCCCCCCCGGACCCCTCCCCAAATCCCCCCGGACCCCTCCCCAATTCCCCTCCCCCCGCCCCTCACCCATCTCCTCGAGCTCTGACGTCATGGACTTGGGAGCGCAGGGAGATCGCGGGGGCAGGGAGGCGCCGCGGCTGGGGGGGGCGGCTGGGGGGAGGGGCCCGTGAGACCCCCACCCAAATTAACCCGGACCCTCCCCAATTAACTGAGACCCGCCCCGATTAACACAGACCCTCCCCAATTAACTGAGACCCCACCCGAATTAACCCGGACCCTCCCCAATTAACACAGACCCCTCCCCAATTAACTGAGACCCCTCCCCAATTAACTGAGACCCCCACCCAAATTAACCCCGACCCTCCCCAATTAACACAGACCCCACCCGAATTAACCCGGACCCTCCCCAATTAACTGAGACCCCCACCCAAATTAACCCCGACCCTCCCCAATTAACTGAGACCCCCGCCCAAATTAACCCCGACCCTCCCCAATTAACACAGACCCCCACCCGAATTAACCCGGACCCTCCCCAATTAGCTGAGACCCGCCCCGATTAACACAGACCCCGCCCCGATTAACCCGGACCCTCCCCAATTAACTGACACGTCTCTAATTAACCCAGACCCCTCCATAATTAACACAGACCCCTCCCCAATTAACTGAGACCCCTCCCCAATTAACCCGGACCCCTCCCCAATTAACCCAGACCCCTCCCCAATTAACACAGACCCCTCCCCAATTAACACAGACCCCTCCCCAATTAACTGAGACCCTGCCCCTAATTACCCAGACCCTCCCTAATTGCCGAGACCCCGCCCCAAGTAACTGAGACCCCTCCCCAGTTAACACAGACCCTCCCCAATTAACACAGACCCTCCCCAATTAACGGAAACCATCCCCAACTAGCTGAGACCCCTCCCCATTTACCTGAGCCCCTCCCCAATTAACTGAGACCCCTCCCCAATTAACTGAGACCCCTCCCCGATTAACACAGACCCTCCCCAATTAACACAGACCCTCCCCAATTAACGGAAACCATCCCCAACTAGCTGAGACCCCTCCGCAATTAACTGAGACCCCCCCGAATTAACTGAGAGCGCTCCCCATTCACCTGAGACCCCGCCCCAAATTAACAAAGACCCTCACGAATTAACGGAAACGATCCCCAATTAAGTGAGACCCTCCCCAGTTAGCTGAGACCCCTCCCCAATTAACGGAAACCCTCCCCCAATTAATGGAGAGCTCCCCCAATCAACTGAGACCCTCCCCAAATCAAATACCGAGACCCCTCCCTAATTAGCTGAGACCCTCCAAATTACCGAGATCCCTCCCCAAATTACCCAGACCCCTCCCCTAATTACCCAGACCCTCCCCAAATCAAATACCGAGACCCCTCCCTAATTAGCTGAGACCCTCCAAATTACCGAGATCCCTCCCCAAATTACCCAGACCCCGCCCCTAATTACCCAGACCCTCCCCAATTAACGGAGACCCCTCCCTAATTAGCTGAGACCCTCCAAATTACCGAGATCCCTCCCCAAATTACCCAGACCCCGCCCCTAATTACCGAGACCCCTCCCTAATTAACGGAAACCATCCCCAATTAACGGAGACCCCTCCCCATTTACCTGAGCCCCTCCCCAATTAACGGAGACCCCTCCCCAATTTACTGAGAACTCCCCAATTAAATACTGAGACCCCTCCCCAATTGCCGAGACCCCTCCACAATTAACTGAGACCCTTCCCCCAATTAACGGAGACCCTTCCCCCAATTAACGGAGAGCTCCACAATTATCTGAGACCTCTCCCCCAATTAACCGAGACCCCTCCCCAATTACAGAGACCCCTCCCCATTTACCTGGCCCCCTCCCCACATACCTGAGACCCTCCCTAATTACTGAGACCTCTCCCCAATTAACAGAGAGCTCCCCAATTAGCTCAGACCCCTCCCCAAATTAACCAAGAACCTCCCCAATTCACAGAAACCATCCCCAATTAACTGAGACCCTCCCAAATTAGCTGAGACCCCTCCCCAATTAGCAGAAACCCTCCCTATTTACTTTAGCCCCTCCCCAATTAACTGAGACCCCTCCCCAATTAAACGAAATGAACCCCAATTAACTGAGACCCTTCCCTAATTACCGAGACCCCTCCCCGAATAAGGGAGACCCCTCCTCATTTACCTGAGCCCCCTCCTCACTTATCCCCCTCCCCATTAACCTGAGACCCCCTACAATGGCCGAGAGCCCTCCCCAATTACCCGAGACCCCTCCTCATTTATCTGAGCCCCTTCCCATTACCTGAGACCCCTCCTCATTACCTGAGACCCCTCCTCATTTATCTGAGCCCCCTCCCTATCCACCTGAGCCCCACTACACTGTCCAGGCCCCCTCCCCACATACCTGAGACCCCTCCCCATTTACCCGAGCCTCTCCCCATGTACCTGAGACCCGTCCCCACATGTCCAAGACCCTCCCCATTTACCTGAGACCCCTCCCCAATTAACCGAGATCCCTCTGCAAATTAACTGAGACCCCTCCCCAATTAACCCAGACCCCTCCCCACATACCTGAGCCCCTCCCCAGGTGTCCAAGGCCCCTCCCCCCACCCCTGACCCCTCCCCCCAGGTGCGCCCCCCCTCACCCCTGCGCCGCGGTCCCTCGGGGGGCTCGGGGTGCCGCGTGACCATCACCACCTTGAGCACCAGGCTGTTCCCGCCCTGCCGGATCATGTTCACCACCTGCCGGTGGCCCACCTTGACCACGTTCTGGCCGTTCACCTGGACAGGTGAGACAGGTGAGACAGGTGTGTGTGTGTGTGTGACACAGCACAGGATCATGTTCACCACCTGCCGGTGGCCCACCTTGACCACGTTCTGGCCGTTCACCTGCGCCACAGGTGAGACAGGTGAGACACAGGTGTGTGTGTGTGTGTGTGTGTGTGACACAGGTGTGTGTGTGTGTGTGTGTGTGTGTGTGTGTGACACAGGTGTGTGTGTGTGACACAGGTGTGTGTGTGTGTGTGTGTGTGTGTGTGTGTGACACAGGTGTGTGTGTGTGACACAGGTGTGTGTGTGTGTGTGTGTGTGTGTGTGACACAGGTGTGTGTGTGTGTGACAGGTGTGTGTGTGTGTGACACAGGTGTGTGTGTGTGTGTGACACAGGTGTGTGTGTGTGTGACACAGGTGTGTGTGTGACACAGGTGTGTGTGTGTGACAGGTGTGTGTGTGTGTGTGTGTGACAGGTGTGTGTGTGACACAGGTGTGTGTGTGTGATAGGTGTGTGTGTGTGTGTGTGTGACAGGTGTGTGTGTGTGTGTGTGTGTGTGTGTGTGTGACACAGGTGTGTGTGTGTGACACAGGTGTGTGTGTGTGTGTGTGTGTGTGTGTGACACAGGTGTGTGTGTGTGTGACAGGTGTGTGTGTGTGTGACACAGGTGTGTGTGTGTGTGTGACACAGGTGTGTGTGTGTGTGACACAGGTGTGTGTGTGACACAGGTGTGTGTGTGTGACAGGTGTGTGTGACAGGTGTGTGTGTGACACAGGTGTGTGTGTGTGATAGGTGTGTGTGTGTGTGTGTGTGACAGGTGTGTGTGTGTGTGTGTGTGTGTGACACAGGTGTGTGTGTGACATAGGTGTGTGTGTGACACAGCACAGGATCATGTTCACCACCTGCCGCTGGCCCACCTTGACCACGTTCTGGCCGTTCACCTGTGCCACAGGTGAGACAGGTGAGACAGGTGTGTGTGTCACACAGGTGTGTGTGTGTGTGACACAGGTGTGTGTGTGTGTGTGTGACACAGGTGTGTGTGTGACACAGGTGTGTGTGTGTGACACAGGTGTGTGTGTGTGACACAGGTGTGTGTGTGTGTGACACAGCACAGGATCATGTTCACCACCTGCCGCTGGCCCACCTTGACCACGTTCTGACCGTTCACCTGTGCCACAGGTGAGACAGGTGTGGGACATCACACAGGTGTCTGATGGGTGTGACACTGGTGTGACAGGTGTGTGGCACAGGTGATGTCACACAGGTAACAGTGTCACTGGACACACACACCTGTGCTCACCTGAGCAGGGTCACACACCTGTACAGGTGATCGCACACACCTGCGCACACCTGTGCATGTGCAATTACACACTCACACACACCTGCGCACACCTGAGCAGAGTTACACACCTGAACACACCTGAGCAGGGTTACACACCTGTACAGGTGATCGTACACACCTGAACACACCTGTGCATGTGCAGCTACACACACACACACCTGAACATGCAGTTACACACCTGAACACACCTGTGCACACCTGTGTGCATGCAGTTACACACTCACACACACCTGAACATGCAGGTACACACCTGTGCACACCTGAGCAGAGACACACACCTGTACAGGTGCTCGTACACACCTGAACACACCTGTGCACACCTGAGCAGAGACACACACCTGTACAGGTGATCATACACACCTGTACACACCTGTGCATGTGCAGCTACACACACACACACCCCTGAACATGCAGTTACACGCCTGAACACACCTGTGCACACCTGCAGGTGTGATTACACAGACACACACACCTGCACGCACCTGTAGGTGGAGTCACACACCTGAACACACCTGTAGACACCCACATACATGGGGTGTTTCATTTCGGGGGTGCAGGTGTGCCCATGTGTGTGCAGGTGTGCCCAGGTGTGCGTGGAAGTGTGCCAAAGTGTGCCCCCAGGTGTGCCCAGGTGTGTGTGCAGGTGAGCCCGGGTGTGCCCATGTCTGCCCAGGTGTCCACAGGTGTGTGCAGGTGTGCCTAAGTGTGCCCAGGTGTGCGTGCAGATGTGCCCAGGTGTGTCCCCAGGTGTGCCCATGTCTGCCCAGGTGTGCGCAGGTGTCCCCAGGTGTTCTTATGTCTGCCCACGTGCCCCCAGGTGTGCCCAGGTGTGTACATGCATGCCCAGCTGTGCCCGGGTGTGCCCAAATGTGCCCCCAGGTGTGTCCAGGTGTCTGTAGATGTACCTAGGTGTGTGTGCAGGTGTGCCTAAGTGTGCCCAGGTGTGTCCCCATTGTCCCCAGGTGTGCCCAGGTGTGTCCCCATGCCCTCCCAGGTGTGCCCCAGGTGTGCCCAGGTGTGTCCCCAGGTGTGTCCCCAGGTGTCCCCATTGTCCCCAGGTGCTCCCAGGTGTGCCCCAGCAGGGGGCGTGGCCTCACCTCGATCAGGAAGTCGCCCATGCGCAGCCCCGCCCGCCAGGCCACGCCCCCTTCATCCACCGACTCCAGGTACTGCAGCGCCGGGAACGCCGGGGTGGGCGTGAACTCCTCGATGGGGGTCTGCGCTGCGGGGGGGGTCAGCACCGCCACCCCTCCCAAAAACCCCAAAATACCCCAAAAATCCCCCCAAAAATAAAAAAAACCCCGAAAAAATCCCAAAATCCTAACCCGAATAGCCCGAAATAGCCATGCAAAGGGGACCCCAAAATGGGATTGATCTCCCCTCCCCCCATGGGGGTCTGCGCTGCGGGGGGGGTCAGCACCGCCACCCCTCCCCAAAAAAAAATCCCAAATACCCCAAATCCCCAAAAAATAAAAAAATCCCCCAAAAAATCCCAAAATCCTAACCCAAATAGTCCCCGAAAAACCGATCCAAAGGGGACCCCAAAATAGGAGCCCCCCCTCGATGGGGGTCTGCGCTGCGGGGGGGGTCAGCACCGCCACTCCTCCCAAAAACCCCAAAATACCCCAAAAATCCCCCAAAAAATCCCCGAAAAATCCCAAAATCTCAGCCCGAGTATTGCCCGAAAAACCGATCCAAAGGGGACCCCCAAATGGGATTGGGACCCCCCCATGGGGTCTGCGCTGCAGGGGGGGTCAGCACCGCGACGCCTCCCCAAAAAATCCCAAAATCCCCCCAAAAATAAAAAAAAAACCAGAAAAAATCCCAAAATCGTAACCCAAATAGTCCCCGAAAAACCGATTCAAAAGGGACACCCGAAAATACCCCAAAAATCAAATGAAAAACCCCAAGAATCCCAAAAAAATCCCCAAAAAATCCCAAAATCTCAGCCCCCAAACCAAAAAAACGCGGCGATGCCCCGAAAACGCGGGAATCTCCCCCAAAACGCGGGAATCTCCCACCAAAACGCGGGAATCTCCCCCAAAACGCGGGAATCTCCCCCAAAACGCGGGAATCTCCCCAAAAAACGCGGGAATCTCCCCCCAAAACGCGGGAATCTCCCCCAAAACGCGGGAATCTCCCCCCAAAACGCGGGAATCTCCCCCCAAAACGCGGGAATCTCCCCCAAAACGCGGGAATCTCCCCCCAAAACGCGGGAATCTCCCCCAAAACGCGGGAATCTCCCCCCAAAAACGCGGGAGCGCCCCCGACCCCCTAAAAACCCGCGGGACCCTTCCCCAAAACCCTCAGGACCCCCCAGGACCCCCCCAAATCCCCGTCAGACCCCCCAGACCCCCCCCAAAACTCCCCCAGACCCCCCCGTCCTCCCCAGGGACCCCGTGGGACTCCCGAGACCCCCCCAGGGCTCCCCGAGACCCTCCAGAAGCCCCCAGACTCCCCAAATCCCCCCCAGAGACCCTGGCGGACCCCCAGGTCCCCTCCCAAATTCCTCCGAGACCCCCCAGGGTCCTCCCAAATCCCCCCCAGACCCCCTGAGACCTCCCAAATCCCCCCCAGACCCCCCAAGCCCGTCCCAAATGCCCCCCAGGACCCCCCAGACCTGCTCAGGACCCCCCAAGACCCCCGCAGACCCCCCCAGAGACCCCCTGAACTCCCCCCAGGACCTCGTGGGACCCCCCAGGTCCCTCCAAATCCCCCCCAGACCCCCCTAGGATCCCCCAAATCCCCCGTAGGACACCCTGAGACCCCCCAAAATCCCCTCAGGACCCCCCAAAACCCCCCGGAGACCCCCCCAGGCCTCCCCAAATCCCCCCAAATCCCCCCAGGGACCCCGCAGATCCCCCCAGGACCCCCCAAATCCCCTCCAGCTCCCCCCGAGTCCCCTCCAAATCCCTCCCAAACCGCCCCAGACCCCCTGAACTCACCCCAGGACCCCGTGAGACCCCCAAATCTCCCCCAGGGACCCCCAAACGCCCCAAAAACCCCCAGACCACCCCCCAGGACGCCCTGAGACCCTCCAAATCCCCCTCCAGATCCCCTCAGGAACCCCCTAGGACCCCCAAATCCCCCCCAGACCCTTCCAAATCCACCCGAGACCCCCCCAGGACCCCTCTGAGACCCTCCAGGAACCCCTTGGACCCCCCAAATCCCCGCCAGGACCCCCAAATCGCCCCTAGGACCCCCAGACCCACCCAGGACCCCCCAAAATCCCCCCAGGACCCCCTGGGACCCCCGCCCCTCACCCTTGGCCCCGCGCAGGACGAAGCCGAAGCCTTCGCTGTCCTTCTTCTGCAGCAGCACTGTCTTCTCCTTGATGATGTAATCACTGCGGGACAGGGGGACATTGGGGACATTAATGGGGACATTGGGGGATTGGGGATGTTGGGGACATTGGGGACATTGGGGACATTAATGGGGACATTGGGGGGATTGGGGACATTGGGGACATTAATGGGGACATTGGGGGATTGGGGATGTTGGGGACATTGTGGGGATTGGGCACATTGGGGACATTGGGGACATTGTGGGGATTGGGCACATTGGGGACATTGGGGACATTAATGGGGACATTGGGGGGATTGGGGATGTTGGGATATTCAGGACATTGGGGACAATGGGGACATGGGGACATTGTGGGGATTGGGGACATTGGGAAATTGGGACATTGGGGACATTAATGGGGACAATGGGGGATTGGGGATATTGGGGACATTGGGGGCACTGGGGACAGTGGGGACATTGGGACATTGGGGATATTGTGGAGACATTAATGGGGATGTCGGGGGATCGGGGACATTGGAGATTGGGGACATTGTGGGGACATGGAGGACATTGGGGAGATTGTGGGGACATCATTAGGGACATTGTGGACATGGAAGGGATGGGGACATGGGGACGTTGGGGACATTGGGGACATTAATGGGGACGTTGGGGACATTGGGGACATTAATGGGGACATTGTGGGGACGTTAATGGGGACATTGGGGACATTGGGGGTTTGGGGACATTGGGGATATTGGGACATTGGGGACATTGTGGGGATTGGGGACATTGGGGCATTGTGATATTGGGGACATTGTGGGGACATTGGGGACATCGGGGGACTGGGGACATGGAGGGGAGGGAGGACATTGGGGACATTGGGGACACATTGCGATCTGAGCGCATGGGGGGCATTGGGGACAGTGGGGACACGGGGAGCACAAGGGGACAGTGGGGACATGGGGGGGACATGGGGACATTGGGTGGATGTGGGGGGGACAGGAGGACATGGGGACATGCAAGGGGTGGGGGACAGGGATTGGGGACATTGGGGAGGTGACACACGGGGACGGGGGACACCAATGGGACATTGGGGACATTGAGGAAGGGGACACACACACGGTGACACACGGGGACACCAATGGGACATTGGGGACACCAACGGGACATGAGGCCACGTGTCCCCTGTGGCCCTGCAGCCCCACCCGCCACTCGTGGGACACCCCCGTGTTCCCTCTGGGTCCCCACGGGTCCCCATGTCCCCCCCGTGTCCCCACACCGTCCCTGTGTCCCTCTGTCCCCACAACTGTCCCCCCCCCATGTCCTGTGTCCCCCGGGAGGGACAAACGACGACAGAGGGACCTGGGGGGGGGAGGGGGGCACGGGGGGGCATCGGGGGTGACCCGGGGGGGGACACGGGGGGACATGGGGCGTCCCTGGGGACATGGGGGGACATTGGGGGACATCAGGGATCCCGGGGGGGGACACGGGGGTGTCACCGACACGGGGGGGTGTCACCAAGATTGGTGGGGCCCTGATGGGGACAGGGCAGGGGACAGGGGTGGGGGAGGGGGTGGTCCCGGTCCCGGGGGGGTGTCCCGGGGGGTCCTGGGGGGCACAGAGTGACACTGGGGGTGTCACCGACACTGGGGGGTGTCACAGAGACTGGCGCGTGCAGAGGGACCCCGATGGGGACAGGGCAGGGGACAGGGGTGGGGATGGACCGGAAGAGTGGTCCCGCTCGGGGTGGGGGTCCCGGAGGGTCCCGGGAGGGTCCCGGAGGGGTCCGGGGAGTCCTGGGTGAGTCGGGGGGGCACAGAGTGACACGGGGGGGTGTCACCGACACGAGGGGGTGTCACCAAGATTGGTGGGACCCTGATGGGGACAGGGGCAGGGGACAGGGGTCGGGGGTGGGGATGGAGCGGGGGGGTGGTCCCGGTACCGGGGGGGGTCGGGGAGGGGTCCCGGGGGGGTCCTGGGTGAGTCGGGGGGGAGCAGAGTGACACTGGGGGGTGTCACTGACACTGGGGGGTGTCACCAAGATCGGCGCGTGCAGGGGGACCCTGATGGGGACAAGGCAGGGGGACAGGGGTGGGGGGGTGGGGGTGGAGCGGGGGGTGGTCCCGGTGCAGGAGGGGGTCCCGGGGGAGTCCGGGGGGGTCCTGGGTGAGTCGGGGGGCGCGCAGAGGGACACGGGGGAGTGTCACCAACACGGGGGGGGCACATAGTGACACTGGGGGGTGTCACAGGGATCGGCGCGTGCAGGGGGACCCCGATGGGGACAGGGGAGGGGGACAGGGCTTGGGGAGGGGGGGATGGAGCGGGAGTTGGTCCCGGTGCCGGAGGGTCCCGGGGGGGTCGTGGGTGAGTCGGGGGGCGCGCAGAGGGACACGGGGTGTGTCACCGACGGGGGAGCTGCAAGGGGACCCCGCTGGGGACAAGGCAGGGGGACAGGGAAGGGGGACAGGGGAATTGCACCGGGGGGATGTCCCAATCCCGGGAGGCTCTGGGGGGGGTCCCGGGGGGGTCCCGGGGAAGTCGGGGGGGGCGCAGAGTGACACGGGGGGGTGTCACCGACGGGGGGGCTTCAAGGGGACCCCGATGGGGACAAGGCAGGGGCACGGATTGGGGAGGGGGGGATGCACCGGGGGGAATGTCCCGATCCCGGGGGGGTCCCGGGGGGGTGGTCCCGATCCCGGAGGGCCCTGGGGGGTCCCGGGGTGTTCCGGGGGGGTCCCGGGGAAGTCGGGGGGGGCCACAGAGTGACATGGGGGGGTGTCACCAGGATCGGCGCGTGCAGAGGGACCCCGATGGGGACAGAAGAGGGGGACAGAGATTGGGGGGTGGGGGGTGGGCGGGGGGGAGGTCCCGGTGCAGGAGGGGGTCCCGGGGGGGTCCCGGGGGGGGATCCCGGTCCCGGGGGGTCCCGATCGGCGCGGGGGGGTCCCGAGGGGTCCCGGGAGGGATGTCCCGATCCCGGTGGGCCCGGGGGGTCCCGGATGGGTGGTCCCGGTCCCGGGGGGTCCCGGGGGGTCCCGGTCGGTCCCGGGGGTCCCGGGGGTCCCGGGGGTCCGGCGCCGCCGTACCTGTAGATGTACCAGACGCTGCGGCGGGGGGGCCCGAGCAGGGGCCAGCTGGAGGAGAGCGGGGGCGCGGGGGGGGGCGCGTGGCGGGGGGGGGCCCGGCGGGACATGGCGGGGCCGGGGGGGGCGCGGCCGCATCGCCCGGGGGGGTCCGGGCCCGCGGCGGCCCCGGCGGCGGCTCAGGGCCGGAGCGGCACCGGCACCGGCACCGAGCGGCGCTAGGACCCGGCGGGGCCGCGACGGCGGCCGGGCAGGGACAGCAAGGGGACAGCGCGGGAGGGGGACAGCGAGGGGGACAGCGCGGGGGAGAGGGGACAGCGCGGGACCGCACGGGAGGGGGACAGGGACAGGGACAGGGGAGGGGTACAGGGACAGGGGAGGGGGACAGCGCGGGGGAGAGGGGACAGCGCGGGACAGCACGGGAGGGGGACAGGGACAGGGGAGGGGGACAGCGCGGGGGAGAGGGGACAGCGCGGGACAGCACGGGAGGGGGACAGGGACAGGGGAGGGGGACAGCGCGGGGGGACAGCGCGAAGGGGATGGGGACAGCGCGGGGACGGCACGGGGACGGGGGCGCGGACACAGCGCGGAGGGGAGGGGGACAGTGGGGAGGGGGAGAGGGGACAGCGCGGGGGGGCAGCGCGAAGGGGGCGTCGGGACATGGGGAGGGGGCGCGGGGACGGGGACAGGGGAGGGGGAGAGGGGACAGCGCGCGGGGGGAGAGGAGACAGTGGGGAGAGGGCGGCGCGACATGGGGAAGGGGCGGTTGGACATGGGGAGGGGATGGGGACATGGGGAGGGGGCGCGGGGACAGTTGGGGGGGAGAGGGGACAGGGGAGGGGATGGGAACAGCGCGGAGGAGGACGGGGAGAGTGGGGAGGGGGCGGCGGGACATGGGGAGGGGGCGCGGGGACAGGGGAGGAGGGCTGGGACAGTGGGGAGGGGATGGCAGGACAGGGGGAGGGGGCGGTGGGACAGTGGGGAGAGGGGACAGGGGAGGGGATGGGGACATGGGGAGGGGGCGGTGGGATTTGGGGACAGTGGGATTTGGGGAGGGGGCGGCACAAGGAGCAGGCGGGGCCGTGCGGAGCGAGCCGGAGCGAGACGGGACCAGTACGGCACTGGACGGGACTGGGACGGGACCAGTACGGCACTGGACGGGACTGGGACGGGACCAGTACGGCACTGGACGGGACTGGGACGGGACCAGTATGGCACTGGACGGGACCAGTACGGCACTGGACGGGACTGGGACGGGAACAGTACGGGACTGGGAGGGACTGGGAGGGGACCAGTGCGGCACTGGACAGGACTGGGACGGGAACAGTACGGGACTGGGAGGGACTGGGAGCGGACTGGAGCAGGACCAGTACGGGACCAGTACGGGACTGGGAGGGGACCAACACAAGGAGCAGGGACAGCTCCAGTGCGGCACCAGTACAGCTCCAGTACAACACAGTACAGCTTTCCTACAGCACCAGTACAACTCCAGTACAGCACCAGTGTGGCACCAGTACAGCTTGACTACGACACCTGTACAGCTCCAGTACAGCTCCAGTACAGCTCCAGCACGGAACCAGTACAGAACCAGTACAGCACTAGCACTCCGTAAAGCCCCCAGTACAGCACCAGTACAACACCAGCATGGCACCAGTATGGCACCAGTACAGCTCCAGTACAGCACCAGTGCAGAACCCGTCCAGCTCCCACTACAGCACCAGTACAGCACCAGTACAGAACCAGTTCAGCACCAGTACAGCACTTGCACTCCGTAAAGCCCCCAGTACGGCACCAGTATGGCACAGTACAGCTCCCAGTATGGAACCAATACAGAACCAGTACAGCACCAGTACCCAGGACAGCTCTGCTACAGCACCAAGGACAGCTCCAGTACAGCTCCAGTATGGCTCCAGTACAGAACCAGTACAGCACAGTACAGCACCAGTACAGCTCCAGTACAACTCCCAGTACAGAACCAGTTCAGCTCCAGTACCCAGGACTGCTCTGCCACAGTACCAAGGACAGCTCCAGTACAGCTCCAGTACAGCACCAATACAGCACCAGTACAGTTCCAGTACAAATCCACTATGGCACCACTACGACACCAGTACGGTACTGGTACAGCCCCAGTACAGAACCAGTACCAAGGACAGCTCCAGTACAGCTCCAGCATGGCTCCAGTACAGAACCAGTTCAGCACAGTACAGCACCAGTACAGCACCAGTATGGCGCCAGTACAGAACTAGTACAGAAGCAGTACAGCACCAGTACAGAACCAGTGCAGCACCAGTACCACACAGTACAGCACCAGTATGGCACCAGTACAGCACCAGTCCAGCACCAGTACAGCTTCAGTACAGCTCCAGTCCAGCACAGTATGGCACCAGTCCAGCACCAGTACAGCACCAGTTCAGCACCAGCACAGCACCAGTTCAGCTCCAGTACCCAGGACAGCTCTGCTACAGCACCAAGGACAGCTCCAGTACAGAACCAGTACGGCACCAGTACGGGACAGTACAGCACCAGAACAGCTCCAGTATGGCACCGGTACAGAACCAGTACAGCTCCAGTACAGAACCAGTACAGCTCTCCTACAGGACCTGTACAGCTCCAGTACAGCTCCCAGTACAGCACGAGTACAGGACCAGTATAGCTCCAGTACAGGACCAGTATAGCTCCAGTACAGGACCAGTATAGCTCAGGACCAGTACAGCTCCAGTACAGAACCAGCAGAGCACGGTACAGCTCCAGTACAGCACCAGTACATCTCCAGTGCAGCTCCCAGTACAGAACCAGTCCAGCTCCCACTACAACACCACTACAGCACCAGTACAGCACCAGTATATCTCCAGTACAGCTGCGGTATGGCACCAGTACAGAACCAGTACAGAACCAGTATAATACTAGCACTCTGTAAAACCCTGAGTACAGCTCCAGTACAGCTCCAGTACAGCTCCAGTACAGCTCCAGTATAGCTCCAGTATAGCTCCAGTACAGCTCCAGTACAGCTCCAGTATAGCTCCAGTTTAGCTCTAGTACAGCTCCAGTATAGCTCCAGTATAGCTCCAGTATAGCTCTAGTATAGCTCCAGTACAGCTCCAGTACAGCTCCAGTACAGCTCCAGTATAGCTCCAGTATAGCTCCAGTATAGCTCTAGTATAGCTCCAGTACGGCACCAGTACAGCATCAGTACAGAACCAGTACAACTCCCAGTACAGAACCAGTTCAGCTCCAGTACCCGGGACAGCTCTGCTACAGCTCCAGTACAGCTCCAGTACAGCTCCAGTATAGCTCCAGTATAGCTCCAGTATAGCTCTAGTATAGCTCCAGTACAGCTCCAGTACAGCTCCAGTACAGAACCAGTTCAGCACCAGTACCCGGGACAGCTCTGCTACAGCTCCAGTACAGCTCCAGTACAGAACCAGTTCAGCACGAGTCCAACTCCCACTACAGCGCCAGCATGGCACCAGTACAGAACCAGTACAGAACCAGTACAGCTCCAGTATGACACCACTACAGCACCAGTACAGCTCCAGTACAACTCCCAGTACAGAACCAGTTCAGCTCCAGCACCCAGGACACCTCTGCTACAGCTCCAGTACAGCACCAGTACAGTCCCAGTGTCAAACCAGTACAGCTCTCCCATGGCTCCAGTACAGCTCTAGTACCAAGGACAGCTCCCAGCGCAGCTCCAGTACAGTCCCAGTACAGACCCCGTACAGCACCAGTATGGCACCAGTACAGCACCGGTACTAAGGCCAGCTCCCAGCACAGCCCCAGTACAGAACCAGTGCGGCACCAGTACGGCAGCAGCACAGCACAGTACAGCTCCACTACGACACCCATCCAGCACCAGTACGACACCAGTACAGGACCAGGACAGTCCCAGTACAGCTCTCCTACAGCTCCAGTACAGCACCAGTGTGGCACCAGTACAGCTCCAGTACAGCACCAGCACGGAACCAGTTCAG
The DNA here is from genome assembly GCA_036630365.1 of Acanthiza pusilla. Lineage (NCBI taxonomy): Eukaryota > Metazoa > Chordata > Aves > Passeriformes > Acanthizidae > Acanthiza > Acanthiza pusilla. Next base: position 109,619 of record JAXCHO010000624.1, read on the forward strand.
CACCACTACAGCTCCCAGTATGGCACCAGTACAGAACCAGTTCAGCACCAGTATCCAGGACAGCTCTGCTACAGCAGCAAGGACAGCACCAGTACAGCTCCAGTACAGAACCAGTCCAGCGCCAGTATGGCACCAGTACAGAACCAGTCCAGCTCCAGTCCAGCACTAGAACTCCGTAAAGCCCCGAGCACGGCACCAGTACGGCACCAGTATGGCACAGTATAGCTCCAGTACCAAGGACAGCTCCCAGTATGGCTCCAGCATGGAACCAGTACAGACCCAATACAGCACCAGTGCAGAACCAGTACAACTACAACCCCCACTCCCGTCCCAGTACAGCTCCAGTACAGCTCCAGTCCATCCCAGTCCAGCTCCCTGCAGCCCCCAGCCCCAACCTGGGGACCCCAACCCCGGGGGGCCCAGGGGGCACTGGGGGGGGCGTCCGAGGGGGGCACGGGGGGCATCCTACACCGGAGATCCCCAGCCCCAAATCCGCCCCAAATCTGCCCCGAATCCTCCCCAAATCTGCCCCAAATCCGCCCTAAATCTGCCCAAGATCTCCCCTAAATCTGCCCTAAATCTGCCCCGTAGATCCACCCCTAATCTGCCCCAAATCCATCCCAAATCTGCCCCAAATCCGCCCCAAACCTGCTCTAAATCTGCCCTAAATCCGCCCCAAATGTGCCCCAAATCTGCACCAAATCTGCCCCAAATAAACCCCAAATCTGCCCCAAATCCGCCCCAAATCTGCCCCAAACCTGCTCTAAATCTGCCCTAAATCCGCCCCAAATCTGCCCCAGATCTGCCCCAAATCCGCCCCAAATCTGCCCTAAATCCGCCCCAAATGTGCCCCAAATGTGCCCCAAATAAACCCCAAATCTGCCCCGAATCCGCCCCAAATCCATCCCAAATCTGCCCCAAATCTGACCTAAATCCATCCCAAATCTGCCCCAGATCTGCCCCCAGCCCCATAACTGCCCCATAGATCTCCCAGCCCCACATCAACCCCACAGCCCCCGATCCCAAATCTGACTCCAGCCCCACATACCCTCCGACCCAAAATCCCAGGCCCCAAATCCTTCCCAACCCCAAATCTCAGACCCCAAATCCCCAAATCCTCAAATCCCCAAACCCCCCTGGCCCCAAATCCCCCAGACCCCAAATCCCTGACCCCAAACCCCCGACCCCAAATCCCCAAATCCTCAAATCCCCCCGGACCCCCCCGGCCCTAAATTCCCAAATCCAAACCCCTCCAGCCCCAAATCCCAGACCCTAAATCCCAAACCCCCCCAGACCCCAAATCCCCCCAACCTCAAATCCCCAAACTCAAATCCCCCCAGCCCCAAATCCCCCCAACCCCAAATCCCCCCGGCCCCAAATCCCCCCTGGACTCCCCCGGCCCTAAATCCCCAAACCCAAATCCCCCCGACCCCAAATCCCCCCGACCCCAAATCCCCCCGGACTCCCCCGGCCCTAAATGCCCAAATCCAAATCCCCCAGACCCCAAATCCCCAAAGCCAAATTCCCCGTCCCCAACCCCCCCCAGACCCCAAACCCTCCCGGCCCTAAATCCCCAAACCCAAATCCCCAACCCCAAATCCCCAAACCCAAATCTCCCCAGACCCCAAACGCCCCCGGCCCCAAACACCCCCGGACCTTCCCGGCCCTAAATGCCCCCCAGACCCCCCTGGACCTAAATCCCCAACCCCAAATCCCCCAGACCCCAAATCCCCAACCCCAAATCCCCCAGACCCCAAATCCCCAAACCCAAATTCCCTGGTCCCAAACCCCCCCAGACCCCAAATCCCCCGGACCCCAAATCCCCCGGTCCCAAACCCCCCCAGACCCCAAATCCCCCGGACCGCACACCCCCAGACTCACCCCACGTCCTCGGGCCCCATGGGTGCCCCAAACCCCAAACCCCAAACCCCAAACCCCCCCGGCCCCACAGCCGCCGGCCCCAGAGCCGAGCGGGGCGGGGGGGGAGGGGCTCGGGGGGTGGGGGAGGGGCAGTGGGGGTCCCCGGGGGGGAGGGGCAGTGGGGGGGAGGGGCACAGGGGGTCCCCCGGGGGGGGAGGGGTCACAAATGGGGACAGGCGGAACCGGGACAGGCCCCGGGGGGCCCCTCCCCCACCCCAGTGCCCCTCCCCCACCTCCACCCGGGAAGAGGAGGGGGAGGGGATTTGGGGAGGGGTCCTGGAGGGGATTTGGGGAGGGGTCGGGGGGGATTTGGGGAGGGGTCGGGGGGGATTTGGGGAGGGGTCCTGGGGGGGATTTGGGGAGGGGTCGGGGGGGATTTGGGGAGGGGTCCTGGGGGGGATTTGGGGAGAGGTCGGGGGGGATTTGGGGAGGGGTCCTGGAGGGGATTTGGGGATTTTGCCGGGGGAGGATTTGGGGTCCTGGGGGGGATTTGGGGAGGGGTCCTGGAGGGAATTTGGGGAGGGGTGGGGGGGATTTGGGGAGGGGTCGGGGGGGATTTGGGGAGGGTCCTGGGGGGGATTGGGGAGGGGTCTGGGAGGGAATTTGGGGAGGGGTCCTGGAGGGAATTTGGGGAGGGGTCCTGGGGGGGATTTGGGGAGGGGTCGGGGGGGATTTGGGGAGGGGTCGGGGGGGATTTGGGGAGGGTCCTGGAGGGGATTTGGGGAGGGGTCGGGGGGGATTTGGGGAGGGTCCTGGAGGGGATTTGGGGAGGGGTCGGGGGGGATTTGGGGATTTTGCCGGGGGAGGATTTGGGGTCCTGGGGGGGAGGTTGGGAGGAATTTGGGGTCCTGGGGCGGTTTGGGGGGGAAATTGGGGGGCGATTTGGGGATTTGGGGGGGGTTGGGGGATTTTTAGGGTGGATTTGGGGTCCTGGGGTGGATTTGGGGAGGGGTCGGGGGGGATTTGGGGAGGGGTCCTGGGTGGGATTTTGGGAGGGGACATTTGGGGGATTTTTGGGGGAAATTTGGGGTGCTGGGGGGGATTTGGAGATTTTTTTGGGAGGGATTTGGGGTGGGTTTGGGGGATTTGGGGTGGGGTTGGGGATTTGGGGTGCGTTTGGGGGATTTGGGGGATTTTGAGGGGCGATTTTGGGGATTCTAGGGAGGGATTTGAGGGATTTGGGGGATTTGGGGTCCTGGGGGGATTTGGGGATTTTTTGGGGGGATTTAGGGATTTGGGGGAGGATTTGGGGTCCTGGGAGGGATTTGCGGGGAAGATTTGGGGGAAATTTGGGATTTTGGGAGGGATTTGGGGTGCGTTTGGGGTATTTGGGGGATTTTGAGGGGCGATTTTGGGGATTCTAGGGGGGATTTGGGGTGGGGTTGGGGATTTGGGGTCCTGGGGGGGATTTGGGGATTTTTTTTGGGATTTAGGGATTTGGGGGAGGATTTGGGGTCCTGGGGGGGGTTCGGGTGAAGGAGATTTGGGGATTTTGGGGGGAAATCTCGCAATTCTGAGGGAGGATTTGGGGGACTTTTTGGGATGGATTTTGGGGTGAATTTCAGGGATTTTGGGGAGGATTTGGGGTCCTGGGAGGGATTTGCGGGGGAGATTTGGGGGAAATTTGGGATTTTGGGGGGGATTTGGGGTGGATTTCGGGGAGGATTCGATGTCCTGGGGGTGGGATTTGGGGGATTTTTTGGGGAAAATTCGGCGATTCTGGGGAGGATTTGTGGTCCTGGGGTAAATTTGGGATTTTTGGGGAGGATTTTGGGGAATTTCGGGAGGATTTGGGGGATTTTTTCAGAGGGATTTAGGGCAGATTTGGGAGAATTTGGATTTTTTTGGGGATTTGGGGGAATTTTAGGGGATTTTGGGGAATTTGGGGGGATTTAGGGGATTTAGATAAGGATTTGGGATTTTGGGGTGATTTGTGAGAATTTGGGGCGATTTAGGGATGGATTTGGGGCAGATTTGGGATGGATCAGTGCCAATCGAGGCAATTTAGGATTTTGGGGGGGATTTGGGGTTTTTCGGGGAATTTCAGAAGTTTCCCGGGAGGATTTGAGGTTTTTTGGGAGGATTTTCAGTGGATTTGGAGTTTTTGGGGTCACTGAAATATTTTTGGGGTCCCAGGAGGGGTTTTGGCGTTTTGGGGTCTCACCTGTGCAGGTTTTGGGGGTTTTAGGGTTTTTAGGATTTTTGGGGTCTCACCTGGGCACTTTTTGGGGTTTTTGGTGTCCCAGAGCAGTTTTTGGGGTGTTTGGGGGATTTCTTTAGGGTTTTAGGGGTTTTTATTGGGGTCTCACCTATGCAGATTTTGGGGTTTTTTTTTAGGATTTTTTTGGGGGGCTCACCTGGGCAGATTTTGGGGTTTTTTTAGGATTTTTTGGGGGGTCTCACCTGGGCAGATTTTGGGTTTTTTGGGGGGTCTCACCTGGGCAACTTTTGGGGTTTTTTTAGGATTTTTGGGGGGGTCTCACCTGGGCAATTTTGGGTTTTTTTTAGGGTGTTTTTTGTTGGGTTTTGGGGTTTTTAGGGTTTTTTGGGGGTGTCACCTGGGCAGATTTTGGGGACTTTGGGGTCCCAGAGCAGTTTTTTGGGGTCACTGAGGTATTTTTGGGGGTGTTTTTGGGGTTTTTTTTTGGCTCTCACCTGTGCCCTTTTTGGAGTTTTTTTGGGGTATTTTTGGGCTATTTTTAGGGTTTTCTTGGGGTCTCACCTGGGCGGGTTTTGGGGCTTTGGGGATTTTCGGGGTCCCGGAGCAGTTTTTGGGGTATTTTGGGGTATTTTGGGGTATTTTTGGGGTATTTTTGGGGTATTTTTGGGGTTTTCTCACCTGGGCGCGTCGAAGCTGTCGTAGGATCCCACGGTGTAGTGGCGGAAGAGGCGCTTGGCCTTGTCGCTGCGAGACTCTGCAATTTTGGGGTTTTTTGGGGGTTTTGGAGGTTTTTTGGGGTTTTTTGGGGAATTTTGGGACTTTTGGGGTTTGGGAATTTTGGGGTTTGGGCTTTTGGGGTTTGAGGTTTTTGGGATTTTTGGGGATTTTGCGACTTTAGGATTTTTGGGATGTTTGGGATTTGGGGTTTTGGGTATTTGGGATTTTGGAGGATTTTGGGATTTTTGGGTTCTTGGGGTTTGAGATTTTTGGGGTTTGGGGTTTTGTGGATTTTGGGATTTTTGGGTTTGGAGTTTGGGGGATTTGGGGTTTGGGGTTTTGGGGATTTCGGGGTTTTGGGGGAATTTTGGGGTTTTGGGGGAATTTTGGGGTTTGGGAGTTTTGGTGGTTTTGGGGGCTTTGGGATATTTGGGATTTTTGGGATTTTTGGGGTTTTTCGTGTTTGGGGTTTTGGGGTTTGGGGATTTTGGGGGATTTTGGTTTTTTGGGGAATTTTGGTGTTTTGGGGCTTTTGGGGATATTTGGGACTTTTGGGATTTTGGGGTTTGGGGTTTTTAGGTTTGAGGTTTTTGGGATACGGGCTTTCAGTTTTTGGAGTTTGGGATTTTGGGGTTTGGGGTTTGGGGTTTTTGGGGTTTGGGGATTGGTAATTTTGGGGATTTTGGGGTTTGGGTTTTTGGGCTTTCGATTTTTGGAGTTTGGGGTTTTTGGGGTTTGAGAATTTTGGGTTCTTGGGGTTTGGGGTTTTTGGGATTTGGGGTTTTGGAGTTTGGGGTTTGGGGTTTTTGGGGTTTGGGGTGATTTTGGGGTAATTTTGGGATTTTTGGGGTAATTTTTGGATGATTTCAGTGATTTTGGGGATTCTTGGGGCGATTTGGGGGCCATTTTGACGGTTTTGGGGGTGATTTTGGGGTGATTTCAGTGATTTTTGGGGTAATTTTAGTGATTTTTTGGGTTATTTTGGTGATTTTGGGGTAATTTCAGTGATTTTTGGAGTGATTTCAGGGTTTTGGGGGCAGTTTTGGGGGTGATTTTGGGGCGATTTGGGGGCAATTTTGGGATTTTTGGGGCAATTTCAGGGTCAATTTGGGGCATTTTTGGGGAGATTTGGGGGATTTTGGGGTAACTTTGGGGGTAATTTCGGTGATTTTGAGATGATTCCAGTGATTTTTGGGCTGATTTCAGGGTTTTCAGGGTGATGTCAGGGGGTTTTGGGGTGATTTTGGTGATTTTGGGGTGATTTTGGGGCGATTTCACGGATTTTGGGGGTGATTTTCGGGATTTTTGGGGTAATTTCAGTGATTTTGGGGTAATTTCAATGATTTTCAGGGTGATTTCAGAATTTTGGGGTAATTTTGGGGTTTTCTGTACCTGTCTTGCCCTCGGGGGTCCTCGGCGGGATTTCCTCCACACACTCGGAGGGAAACCACCCGACCCTGCCGCGGGCCTGGCCCTCCCAAAATCCTCCCTCGCCCACGCTCAGCACTGCGGGAAACCCAAAATTCGGTTAGAGAACCCAAAAATCGGTCAGAGCACCCCAAAAAACCCCAAAACCAAAAAAAACCCCACCCCAAAACCCTCAAAACCCACACCAAAAATCCCCAAAAACTCCAAAATCCACCCCCAAAAAACCCAAAAACCACCCCCAAAACCCAAAAAACCCAAAAAGACTGTAAACAGCTCCAAAACCAAAGAAAAACCGCCCCAAAGCCCCAAAAATCCATCCCAAAAAACTACAAAAACCCCAAAATCCGCCCTCGCCCACGCTCAGCACTGCGGGAAACCCAAAATTCGCTTAGAACACCCCCAAAAACCCCCAAAACCACCCAACCCCCCCCCAAATCCACCCCAAAAGCCCCAAAATCCACCCCAAAAACCACCTCAAAACCCCCAAAATCTGCCCCAAAACCCCCAAAATCCTCCCTCGCCCACGCTCAGCACTGCGGGAACCAAAATTCAGTTAGAGCGCCCCCAAAAACCCAAAAAACACCACCCCAAAACCCCAAAAATCCACCCAGAAAAACCCAAAAAAACCCCAAAATCCGCCCTCGGCCACGCTCAGCACTGCGGGAACCAAAATTCGGTTAGAGAACCCAAAAATCGGTCAGAGCACCCCAAAAAACCCCAAAACCAAAAAAAACCCCACCCCAAAACCCTCAAAACCCACCCCAAAAATCCCCAAAAACTCCAAAATCCACCCCCAAAAAAACCCAAAAACCACCCCAAAACCGAAAAAACCCAAAAAGACTCTAAACAACTCCAAAACCAAAGAAAAACCGCCCCGAAACCCCAAAAATCCATCCCAAAAAACTACAAAAACCCCAAAATCCGCCCTCGCCCACGCTCAGCACTGCGGGAAACCCAAAATTCGCTTAGAACACCCCCAAAAACCCCCAAAACCACCCCAAAAGCCCCAAAATCCACCCCAAAAGCCCCAAAATCCACCCCAAAAGCCCCAAAATCCACCCCAAAAACCACCTCAAAACCCCCAAAATCCTCCCTCGCCCACGCTCAGCACTGCGGGAACCAAAATTCAGTTAGAGCGCCCCCAAAAACCCAAAAAAACCCACCCCAAAACCCCAAAAATCCACCCAGAAAAACCCAAAAAAACCCCAAAATCCGCCCTCGGCCACGCGCAGCACTGCGGGGACACGAAATTCGGTTAGAGAACACCAAAAACCCAAAAAAACAAAAAAACCCCCCACCCCAAAACCCCAAAAATCCACCCCAAAAATCCCCAAAAACTCCAAAATCCACCCCCAAAAAACCCAAAATCCACTCCAAAATCTGCCCTCGCCCACGCTCAGCACTGCGGGGAGACCCCAAAAATCAGTCAGGGAGCCCCAAAAAAACCCCAAAACCCCAAAATCCCCCCAAAACCCCACAGGGACCCCAAAAATCAGTCAGAGCCCAAACCCACCCCCAGACCCCAAAATCCCCAGGGGGACCCCAAAAATCATTCAGACCCTCCCCGAGACCCCAAAAACCCAATAAGGACCCCAAAATCCCCACGGGGACCCCAAAAATCAGTCAGACCCCAAACACCACCCCCAGACCCCCAAAACCCCCAAATCTACACAGAGACCCCAAAACTCACCGCGGGACCCCAAAAAAGAGCCCAACCCCCCCCGGGGATCCCTTTTGGGGGTCCCTTTCTTATAGGGTTTTTATGGGATTTTTGGGGGGTTTTTGGGCTATTTTAGGATATTTTTATGGGATTTTTTTCAGGGTTTTTATGGGATTTTTTTTTTTTCTGGGATTTTTCCAGGGGTTTTTTGGGGCTATTTTGGGGTATTTTTCAGGGACTTTTTGGGGTTATTTTTGGGGTTATTTTAGGCTATTTTTATGGGATTTTTGGGGGGATTTGGGGGATTTTTCGGGCTCTGACCCACCCTTTGTTCACTCGCCCTCCCCCCGGGGCTCCCATTTTGGGGCTATTTTAGGCTATTTTTACGCTATTTTCCCGGGACTATTTTAGGCTATTTTTCTGGGATTTTTTCAGGGATTTTTTGGGGTTTTTTCAGTGATTTTGGGGTCTCACCCTTGATGTGCTCGCCCTTGCTGAGGCTCAGCTCGCCCTCGCCCTGGAGCTATTTTCGACTATTTTTATGGCACTTCTAATGGGATTTTTTCTGGGACTTTTTAATGGAATTTTTTCAGGTTTTTTAATGGGATTTTTGGGGCCTCACCCACTCTCGATGCGGTTTTTTTTTGGGGCTATTTGGGGGCTATTTTAGTTTTTTTTTTTCTGGGATTTTTTTTGTTTTTTAAGGAGTTTTTTCGGCGATTTTTCCCGGGATTTTCAGGGGATTTTTTTGGGTTTTTTTTCAGTGATTTTGGGATATTTCGGGGTCTCTCTCACCCTTGATGCACTTGCCCTTGCTGAGGCTCAGCTCGCCCTCCCCGGGGCTATTTTAGGCTATTTTTATGGGACTTTTTTCGGGATTTTTTCCAGGATTTTTAATGGAATCTTTTCACGGATTTTTTGGGTTTTTTTGGGGTATTTTTGGGGTCTCACCCACCCTTGCTGTGCTCGCCCTTGCTGAGGCTGAGCTCGCCCTTGCCCTGGGCCCCATTTTGGGGCTATTTTGGGTTTTTTTTACTGGGATTTTTTCCGGGTTTTTAAGCTATTTTAGGCTACTTAAATGGGATTTTTTCAGGATTTTTTTCAGGGGATCTTTTCAGGGATTTTTGGGGGTTTTTTGGGGGGATTTTTGGGGGTCTCACCCACCCTTGATGTGCTCGCCCTTGCTGAGGCTCAGCTCGCCCTCACCCTGGGCTCTTTTGGAGTTTTTTTAGACTATTTTAATCGGATTTTTAATGGGATTTTTAATGGGATTTTTACGGTTTTTAATGGGGATTTTTTTCAGGTGATTTTTTTGGGGATTTTTTCAGGGATTTTGGGGTTTTTGGGGATTTTGGGTCTCACCCTTGATGCGCTCGCCCTTGCTGAGGCTGAGCTCGCCCTCACCCTGGGCTATTTTGGAGTTTTTTTAGACGATTTTAATGGGATTTTTAATGGGATTTTAATGGGATTTTAATGGGATTTTAATGGGATTTTTAATGGGATTTTTACGGTTTTTAATGGAGATTTTTCTCAGGCGATTTTTTTGGGGATTTTTTCAGGGATTTTGGGGATTTTGGGGATTTCGGGGGTTTTGGGTCTCACCCTTGATGCGCTCGCCCTCGCCCTGGGTGCCATTTTGGGGTATTTTTAATGAAATCTTTTCGGGGCTATTTTATGCTATTTTTATCGGATTTTTTTGGGGTTTTGGGGGTTTTTTGGGGTTTTTTGGGGGGGATTTTCGGGGGTCTCACCCACCCTCGATGCGCTCGCCCTTGCTGAGGCTCAGCTCGCCCTCGCCCTGGGCTATTTTGGAGTTTTTTTAGACGATTTTAATGGGATTTTAATGGGATTTTAATGGGATTTTTACGGTTTTTAATGGGATTTTTAATGGGATTTTTAATGGGATTTTAATGGGATTTTAATGGGATTTTTAATGGGATTTTTAATGGGATTTTAATGGGATTTTTAATGGGATTTTTAATGGGATTTTAATGGGATTTTTAATGGGATTTTTAATGGGATTTTTAATGGGATTTTTACGGTTTTTAATGGGGATTTTTTTCAGGTGATTTTTTTGGGGATTTTTTCAGGGATTTTGGGGGTTTTGGGTCTCACCCTTGATGCGCTCGCCCTTGCTGAGGCTCAGCTCGCCCTCCCCCGGGGCTATTTTGGGGCTATTTTATGCTATTTTTATCGGATTTTTTCGGGGTTTTCGGGGTTTTTGGGTTTTTTGGGGGGATTTTCGGGGGTCTCACCCACCCTTGATGCGCTCGCCCTTGCTGAGGCTCAGCTCGCCCTCGCCCTGGGCCTGGTAAGGTCTCACGGCCAGGAAGGTCCTCCCGGGCACGGCAGAGTAGAGCTTGCGCTTGACCCCCCGAGACCCCAGCGTGCCCCCCGGAGGGGCGGGGTCAGCGCGGGAGAGACCGCTGGAGCTGGGAGAGA
>JAXCHO010000625.1:0-71106 GCA_036630365.1 Acanthiza pusilla
GGGCAACAGAAGGCAACTGCTGTGTTTACAGGGCAAGGCAAGGCAAGGGGGAGGTAGGCAAGGCAATGAGAGTCCCAGAAGGAGAAGGGAAGGCAAGGCTGGGCCTGGACAAATGGGTGGGGAAGTCAAGGTGGGGATGGCCGAGCAAGTCAGTGCAGGGCAGTGGAGGGATGGAAGAGCGGGAATGGTCACTTAAGTTCATACAACATAACCTGTCAAATTCTTTGCACCCATGCCCACGCAGTAAAAGCAAAAAATCAATTGCTGCTTGATTTTGGAATATAGCATGTCTAATGCTGTCTACATCAATTAACGAGTCAGCTATCGCTATGCTGGTAGCATTACTAAACTTGGCCAACCAACAGCCAGGTTTGTTCAGGCTCCTGAGGCCTTGTGCACTTGCAAGCCCAGGAGCCGATGAAGAGGCAGTGATTATCTTGGCAGTGTTCCAGAACTCAGCTGTATCTCTGCAGGCAGAAGTAAAAGCATGTATGCTGTGAGTATGAGAGTGGTGAGTTCAGTTTTGTTGGCTCCATAGTGCAATTGTCATCTTTAGAGAAAAGAGGGTTACTTTCCCCAAAGTAGATGGACCACTTTTAATTGCCATTGGCACTCTGGTCCATGCTCAGTCCGCACAGATTAAGAAAATGCCCTGCGGGAGTTGCATATGTATACTAAAACTCAAGGTTAGTTTTAGTTTGTGATTGAATTACACCGGTGTGAAACACTTGGGTAGCATGGTGTTGTGGCATTGACCCACCAAGCCATAGGGCTATTCCTTGTGCTGAGAAATGTGAAGGTGGTACAGCTATCTGCATTCAAGGTGCCTAAAATCTGCAGTTCCTGTGGGGGTAAAGCAGGGAATTTCCCACGGGGAGACAAGGTATCTGGGCAGGCTGAGGGTGGGGCCTATACTAGGCCTAACTCCATGTTTGTTATCTGCAGAAGCTGTTTGGAAATCGAATATAATTAGCTCACGATCCTCTACTGTAAAAACATGTAGCGTGGTGCCAGCTTTACCTGTCTGCCTATACAGCTTTAATAAGACAATTTAAATGCAATTGTTTTTGCCATGTAGACACATGTGCTTTACATCTCAAACCGTTTGTAATTATTTTTACAGAAAGCTGTCTTACCATCAGCAAGTTAAGCAGGTCTTAAATGCAATTTTCCAAGAACGTGCAGTGCTATCATCCCTGTGAGTAAAGCTGCATCTCGAAAACATCTTAATAAACTTACATTTATCTTAGAGGAGTGAACAGGCATTTTCCACATGACTGTAAATCTGCCACACTTTAGATTTATTTCTTGATATTATTTGCAAATGTTTAACTGCTGTATGATGAATTTTCAGTAGTTTCTTGTGCGAAGAAAGTCAAAATAAGTTAAATTCTGCTGTATCTAAAACTCTTAAGGTATACTCTTAATCTTGTATCTAATTTTAGTAAATTTAAAGTTAAAAGAATGCAAAGGCATTCAGAGTGACTACCTCACTGAATTCAAAGGACTATTTTTCTTTCCATAGGTATACCTTAATCAGTATCTGTGTGCATACAAGTGTGAAAGTGCTGCAGCAAATGTACTAAGAATGTTGTTTGAGTCTTTTATGCCTTTTGAGTTTATAAGTCAGACCTGTCAACTTTAAGTTGATCAAAATTTATGTAAAGTCTGTTGGTTTTCAGTTTGATTAAGAAGTTGAATTTTGGTAACCTCTGAAAGAAAGAAAAGAGAAAACAGACGCTTGTAGTCGAGTGAAGAAAATTTCCATGTTTGTGAGTGGTGGTGTTGTTTAGTGAATTTGTAACAGCTGGCAGAGGGGTGTAACTTGCTGCCTCAGAGCCAGAACTGGCTGAGTAGCATCCTGAGGCCAATTCTGTAAAGCATTTTGTGGCCTAAGAGTCAGTTAGCCCCATAATAACTTTAGCAAAGGCAAGTTTAATTTTGTTTTCCTGTACATGTGTGTGAATTGTCTCTGTTAATTTGTATTTTATCAGCATGTAAGTCTGGGTAGAGGCACCTATGAGATAGGACTTATTTTTTAAGTGCTTGACATTAATTTTTGCTTTCAATGATGTTAACTTTAAGCTCTGTTAGATTTATCTTAATTTTAAGTGAAGTTAAAGTTTAAGTTCTGTCAAAACATGAAATTCTAGATGTGTTGTTAAAGTAATGATATGAATTTACTAAGCTTTTACAGAGAGCATTACCCAGAAAACATTATTTGATGCTATACATATGTGTCTCTTTGTTCACAGCTATTTGTAATTTGTTTATGGTACCATTGATTATTTAGTTAAAACTAAACCACAACACCGATCTGCAAGAAGTATATTGCTTTAAAGAATTGATATTAATAGAAGCTTGTTTAGAAGATTTAGAGAGACCCTCTCAGGTAAGGCCTGGGCTCTGGCCAAGTCCTGGCCCTAAGCTGATCGGGTACTGAATCTTGAATCCCAGATGTTTCTACCCTAAAACTGCAATTGAGTCATTTTGGCTCACCAATTGGGCTTGGAGAGCTGGAACCCCTTTTCAGGTAAACTTGACAACCTTGCCCGGGAAAGGTCTTCAAGTCTCACCTGTAAAATGGGACTCTCCCGTGATTGTGGACTCTGGGTAGTAGCTAATAGTTAAATGGTTAATGATCTGTATATTTTTAAAGTACTGTTCTCTTTCTCTTATGTATTGCACCTGTAGTTGTATCTGTTGCCTTAATTACCTTTGCTCATAATGCAAAACCCACAATTGAGTGTATAATAACAGTCTTGCTCTCACCTGTGCCAGCTCTAATCTGCACCTAAAACACTGGGGCTACCTGCTTTCCTTCCAATGCAGAAGAACTGTCATCTTGGTCCCAGAGCTCAGAAGACAAATGTGGATTGCCAGTCCAAAATCCTGTACATGCAAGAATTGATGCCAGAAAAAAGCTGCTGGGACAGACGGGTTTGGCTCCTATGGGCTTCCTCTTCCATGCTCCTGAAACGCTGCGGGTATGTGAAGGCCTTGAAGGCTTCCTGAGGGAAGCAGGCAGGGCAAGGCAAGTTGAAGAAATGCCACGAAAAGAGGGGTCTTGAATTCCAGGTGGGGGAGGGGTGAGCAAGGTCCTGCAAGGCAAGTGAAGGCTTTGAGGGCAACAGAAGGCAACTGCTGCATTTACAGGGCAAGGCAAGGCAAGGGAGAGATAAGCAAGACAATGAGAGTTCTAGAAAAAGAAGGGAAGGGAAGGCAAGGCTGGGCCTGGACAAATGGGTGGGGAAGTCAAGGTGGGGATGGCTGAGCAAATCAGTGCAGGGCAGTGGAGGGATGGAAGAGCGGGAATGGTCACTTAAGTTCATACAACATAACCTGTCAAATTCTTTGCACCCATGCCCACGCAGTAAAAGCAAAAAATCAATTGCTGCTTGATTTTGGAATATAGCATGTCTAATGCTGTCTACATCAATTAACAAGTCAGCTATCGCTATGCTGGTAGCATTACTAAACTTGGCCAACCAACAGCCAGGTTTGTTCAGGCTCCTGAGGCCTTGTGCACTTGCAAGCCCAGGAGCCGATGAAGTGGCAGTGATTATCTTGGCAGTGTTCCAGAACTCAGCTGTATCTCTGCAGGCAGAAGTAAAAGCATGTATGCTGTGAGTATGAGAGTGGTGAGTTCAGTTTTGTTGGCTCCATAGTGCAATTGTCATCTTTAGAGAAAAGAGGGTTACTTTCCCCAAAGTAGATGGACCACCTTTAATTGCCATTGGCACTCTGGTCCATGCTCAGTCCGCACAGATTAAGAAAATGCCCTGCGGGAGTTGCATATGTATACTAAAACTCAAGGTTAGTTTTAGTTTGTGATTGAATTACACCGGTGTGAAACACTCGGGTAGCATGGTGTTGTGGCATTGACCCACCAAGCCATAGGGCTATTCCTTGTGCTGAGAAATGTGAAGGTGGTACAGCTATGTGCATTCAAGGTGCCTAAAATCTGCAGTTCCTGTGGGGGTAAAGCAGGGAATTTCCCACGGGGAGACAATGTATCCGGGCAGGCTGAGGAGGCAGGGGTGCTGTTCCATAACTGTGGCAGTTCAGGGGTGGTGAGAAGGATGCCGATCAGACACTTTGTGAATGGCTTCTGAGGCGCAGCAGTGCTAAGGCATAAGGGATCTTGTCCAGTTGCCTTAGCCAGGGTCACCCAGATGTTTTGCTCCAGGGGGTGTATGGGTTGCAGGTATCCTGTTAAATCACAAACAGAAGAGCAGTTACCTCCCCCCTCTTCCTGCTCCCACCCATTACTCCTGCCGACGTAAGTGCGGAGTGGGTACTTGGCACCAGTGCCATTCCCCTGGAACAGTGATAGTAACCACCTTGTTTGCTTCTGCTCCTATCACCTCAAGTGGCGATAAGACCGGGTTTCTGGGGCGTGGTGGGGGGGGGGGTGGATACCATAGCTTGGCACCTGACAAGCAAGACTATGTGGGACTTTGAATGGATAGGGAGGGCAAAACCCACAGAGAAGACTGATCCTATAGTTCCAGTAGGGAGAATATGGGTAGAAGGAGCTGTGTTTTGAGTGCTTAAAGTGAACGGTCTTTCATTTTTCCAGTGTTTGTAACAGTGCAGCTGGAGAATAACTCATCTGAAATGCTGCCTTTTTCAGCCTAGAAATGAAACTCAAGATCCTTTCAGTATAGGAGATAAGATAAAAGTGGATCTTTACTGGAGCTCCAGGGACAGTTCCAGGAAGAATATCCACAAAAGCCCACCCCTCCCCCCGGCTGAATACAGTCTTCTAGGTTTTAGGAAATTAGCATCATTGATCAAAAGCACCAATTCAGAGGACAAGTGGGGATGCAATTCCCCCCAGGTCAAGCCCCTTCTCTGGAGCCCCCCCACCCTTGGTACTAGTTGGACTTGTTGACTAAAATGTGTCTTGAAGATCTTGTTGTCAGGCTTGGTTCCCAGGAAGAAGCAAGACAGGAGAGGGGCCTTGTGCCCTCCAGGGCTTGGAGCTCTGCAATGAGTTTGGTCTTTCTGGCTGGGGAAAAACTACTGGCAAGGTCACAAATACAGAAAAGTAAAAAGGCAAAAATCACTTTGGCATCAGAAGCAAAGGTAAAATTAATGTAAAAAGCAAGCTAAGATACATCTGAAAACTTCTCTGCTTTCTTCATCTTCCCCTTATGCAAAGAGGCTTTTGATTTGCAGGATTTTCATTTTATCCAAAGGCATTCATTCCATAGGTGCCAAAACCATCCCACAATGATAAGTGAAATATAGTCAGTAGGGACAATAGGGACTGGCATCCACCGCAAAGGAGAGGAAAGATCATTTCCAGAACAATAGTTTTATTTAACTGTGGTGAAAAGTGGGAGCTGAGTTTTGTTTAGAATTAGCCAGAAGAAGCTCTTAATTATTCTCTGCTGCTGCTGCTCTTATACCTTTTCATAATTACTGTGGCACATTAAGATTGGCTGCTAGCAAACAATGACAAGGCTGTCTAACAAACAATGGCAATTCAAGCAATAATACAATGAGCTATACTGATGCCTTCAGGTATTTCTAGTTTTTTACTCTTCATGTAGCTGTAACTTGCTGTAGTTCTGTGCTTCTTACAAAGTGCTAAAATCCCCTGTTCCCAGCACCTTTAGCCAAAACAAGACTCTCTGAGTACAGATTCAAGGACATATTCATTGCCTTAGGGCTTGAAAATATGTAAACAACTGTGAGATGGGGGGAGCAGGCCTGGGGTGGTTAACATCATCACCTGAGGGTACGATTGGAGAATTAAGGGCCAATATGCTAATGAAACAGAACTTATAAAAGGTGAAGAGCTCGTGACTCGGGGTCCATTTTGGGTGTCGTCCCCGACAGGGGACTTTGTTTGCCTGAATCTACCTTTAAGGCCTCTGCAGGCCTTAAATAAATTGTCTGCTTTTTATACTCCTAATTTGTCTTGGCCTCTGTTTCAGGTAGCCTGTCTTAGCAAAAGTAGAGTTGGTTACAAAAACCGGATGTGCTAGGAAGGCCGGAAGTTGGTATGACAGAGTTAAAAATTGGATGTGCTAGGGAGACCGGAAGTTTTAACCACAGAGTTAAAACTGAAGGTGCTAGGAAGACCGGAAGTTTTGTATCATAGAGTTGAATCGGAGTGTGCTAGGGAGACCGGAAGTTTTAATCACAGAGTTGAAACTGAAGGTGCTAGGAAAACCGGAAGGAGGAAGTGGAGTCAAGCAAGAAAGTTTTCTTCATTCTCTTTTCTTCATTATCTCGTGGACATGCACAACAAGCACAGGACCAAATATGGCAGGGCCTTTGACATGAATTCAGTCGCAGACACAAGCAGTAAGCAGGTCTAGGGTAGGGAATGGGCATGAAAGGGAATGCACAGCAATGGTGGTTTAGCAAGGCAAGACAGGTGAGGTTCATAGATTGCTGGCAGGCGGAAGTGGCCAGGAAAGACTGATTTGACTGGCCTTGCTCTCACCTGCACCATCTCTAATCTGCACCTAAAACACTGGGGCTACCTGCTTTCCTTCCAATGCAGAAGAACTGTCATTTTGGTTCCGGAGCCCAGAAGACAAATGTGGATTGCCTGTCCAAAATTCCATACATGCAAGAATTGATGCCAGGCAAAAGCTGCTGGGACAGACAGGTCTGGCTTCACGTGACCTCCTATGGGCTTCCTCTTCCATGCTCCTGAAACACTGCGGGTATGTGAAGGCCTTGAAGGCTTCCTGAGGGAAGCAGGCAGGGCAAGGCAAGTTGAAGAATTGTCACGAAAAGAAGGGTCTTGAATTCCAGGTGGGGGAGGGGTGAGCAAGGTCCTGCAAGGCAAGTGAGGGCTTTGAGGGCAACAGAAGGCAACTGCTGTGTTTACAGGGCAAGGCAAGGCAAGGGGGAGGTAGGCAAGGCAATGAGAGTCCCAGAAGGAGAAGGGAAGGCAAGGCTGGGCCTGGACAAATGGGTGGGGAAGTCAAGGTGGGGATGGCCGAGCAAGTCAGTGCAGGGCAGTGGAGGGATGGAAGAGCGGGAATGGTCACTTAAGTTCATACAACATAACCTGTCAAATTCTTTGCACCCATGCCCACGCAGTAAAAGCAAAAAATCAATTGCTGCTTGATTTTGGAATATAGCATGTCTAATGCTGTCTACATCAATTAACGAGTCAGCTATCGCTATGCTGGTAGCATTACTAAACTTGGCCAACCAACAGCCAGGTTTGTTCAGGCTCCTGAGGCCTTGTGCACTTGCAAGCCCAGGAGCCGATGAAGAGGCAGTGATTATCTTGGCAGTGTTCCAGAACTCAGCTGTATCTCTGCAGGCAGAAGTAAAAGCATGTATGCTGTGAGTATGAGAGTGGTGAGTTCAGTTTTGTTGGCTCCATAGTGCAATTGTCATCTTTAGAGAAAAGAGGGTTACTTTCCCCAAAGTAGATGGACCACCTTTAATTGCCATTGGCACTCTGGTCCATGCTCAGTCCGCACAGATTAAGAAAATGCCCTGCGGGAGTTGCATATGTATACTAAAACTCAAGGTTAGTTTTAGTTTGTGATTGAATTACACCGGTGTGAAACACTTGGGTAGCATGGTGTTGTGGCATTGACCCACCAAGCCATAGGGCTATTCCTTGTGCTGAGAAATGTGAAGGTGGTACAGCTATCTGCATTCAAGGTGCCTAAAATCTGCAGTTCCTGTGGGGGTAAAGCAGGGAATTTCCCACGGGGAGACAAGGTATCTGGGCAGGCTGAGGGTGGGGCCTATACTAGGCCTAACTCCATGTTTGTTATCTGCAGAAGCTGTTTGGAAATCGAATATAATTAGCTCACGATCCTCTACTGTAAAAACATGTAGCGTGGTGCCAGCTTTACCTGTCTGCCTATACAGCTTTAATAAGACAATTTAAATGCAATTGTTTTTGCCATGTAGACACATGTGCTTTACATCTCAAACCGTTTGTAATTATTTTTACAGAAAGCTGTCTTACCATCAGCAAGTTAAGCAGGTCTTAAATGCAATTTTCCAAGAACGTGCAGTGCTATCATCCCTGTGAGTAAAGCTGCATCTCGAAAACATCTTAATAAACTTACATTTATCTTAGAGGAGTGAACAGGCATTTTCCACATGACTGTAAATCTGCCACACTTTAGATTTATTTCTTGATATTATTTGCAAATGTTTAACTGCTGTATGATGAATTTTCAGTAGTTTCTTGTGCGAAGAAAGTCAAAATAAGTTAAATTCTGCTGTATCTAAAACTCTTAAGGTATACTCTTAATCTTGTATCTAATTTTAGTAAATTTAAAGTTAAAAGAATGCAAAGGCATTCAGAGTGACTACCTCACTGAATTCAAAGGACTATTTTTCTTTCCATAGGTATACCTTAATCAGTATCTGTGTGCATACAAGTGTGAAAGTGCTGCAGCAAATGTACTAAGAATGTCGTTTGAGTCTTTTATGCCTTTTGAGTTTATAAGTCAGACCTGTCAACTTTAAGTTGATCAAAATTTATGTAAAGTCTGTTGGTTTTCAGTTTGATTAAGAAGTTGAATTTTGGTAACCTCTGAAAGAAAGAAAAGAGAAAACAGACGCTTGTAGTCGAGTGAAGAAAATTTCCATGTTTGTGAGTGGTGGTGTTGTTTAGTGAATTTGTAACAGCTGGCAGAGGGGTGTAACTTGCTGCCTCAGAGCCAGAACTGGCTGAGTAGCATCCTGAGGCCAATTCTGTAAAGCATTTTGTGGCCTAAGAGTCAGTTAGCCCCATAATAACTTTAGCAAAGGCAAGTTTAATTTTGTTTTCCTGTACATGTGTGTGAATTGTCTCTGTTAATTTGTATTTTATCAGCATGTAAGTCTGGGTAGAGGCACCTATGAGATAGGACTTATTTTTTAAGTGCTTGACATTAATTTTTGCTTTCAATGATGTTAACTTTAAGCTCTGTTAGATTTATCTTAATTTTAAGTGAAGTTAAAGTTTAAGTTCTGTCAAAACATGAAATTCTAGATGTGTTGTTAAAGTAATGATATGAATTTACTAAGCTTTTACAGAGAGCATTACCCAGAAAACATTATTTGATGCTATACATATGTGTCTCTTTGTTCACAGCTATTTGTAATTTGTTTATGGTACCATTGATTATTTAGTTAAAACTAAACCACAACACCGATCTGCAAGAAGTATATTGCTTTAAAGAATTGATATTAATAGAAGCTTGTTTAGAAGATTTAGAGAGACCCTCTCAGGTAAGGCCTGGGCTCTGGCCAAGTCCTGGCCCTAAGCTGATCGGGTACTGAATCTTGAATCCCAGATGTTTCTACCCTAAAACTGCAATTGAGTCATTTTGGCTCACCAATTGGGCTTGGAGAGCTGGAACCCCTTTTCAGGTAAACTTGACAACCTTGCCCGGGAAAGGTCTTCAAGTCTCACCTGTAAAATGGGACTCTCCCGTGATTGTGGACTCTGGGTAGTAGCTAATAGTTAAATGGTTAATGATCTGTATATTTTTAAAGTACTGTTCTCTTTCTCTTATGTATTGCACCTGTAGTTGTATCTGTTGCCTTAATTACCTTTGCTCATAATGCAAAACCCACAATTGAGTGTATAATAACAGTCTTGCTCTCACCTGTGCCAGCTCTAATCTGCACCTAAAACACTGGGGCTACCTGCTTTCCTTCCAATGCAGAAGAACTGTCATCTTGGTCCCAGAGCTCAGAAGACAAATGTGGATTGCCAGTCCAAAATCCTGTACATGCAAGAATTGATGCCAGAAAAAAGCTGCTGGGACAGACGGGTTTGGCTCCTATGGGCTTCCTCTTCCATGCTCCTGAAACGCTGCGGGTATGTGAAGGCCTTGAAGGCTTCCTGAGGGAAGCAGGCAGGGCAAGGCAAGTTGAAGAAATGCCACGAAAAGAGGGGTCTTGAATTCCAGGTGGGGGAGGGGTGAGCAAGGTCCTGCAAGGCAAGTGAAGGCTTTGAGGGCAACAGAAGGCAACTGCTGCATTTACAGGGCAAGGCAAGGCAAGGGAGAGATAAGCAAGACAATGAGAGTTCTAGAAAAAGAAGGGAAGGGAAGGGAAGGCAAGGCTGGGCCTGGACAAATGGGTGGGGAAGTCAAGGTGGGGATGGCTGAGCAAATCAGTGCAGGGCAGTGGAGGGATGGAAGAGCGGGAATGGTCACTTAAGTTCATACAACATAACCTGTCAAATTCTTTGCACCCATGCCCACGCAGTAAAAGCAAAAAATCAATTGCTGCTTGATTTTGGAATATAGCATGTCTAATGCTGTCTACATCAATTAACAAGTCAGCTATCGCTATGCTGGTAGCATTACTAAACTTGGCCAACCAACAGCCAGGTTTGTTCAGGCTCCTGAGGCCTTGTGCACTTGCAAGCCCAGGAGCCGATGAAGAGGCAGTGATTATCTTGGCAGTGTTCCAGAACTCAGCTGTATCTCTGCAGGCAGAAGTAAAAGCATGTATGCTGTGAGTATGAGAGTGGTGAGTTCAGTTTTGTTGGCTCCATAGTGCAATTGTCATCTTTAGAGAAAAGAGGGTTACTTTCCCCAAAGTAGATGGACCACCTTTAATTGCCATTGGCACTCTGGTCCATGCTCAGTCCGCACAGATTAAGAAAATGCCCTGCGGGAGTTGCATATGTATACTAAAACTCAAGGTTAGTTTTAGTTTGTGATTGAATTACACCGGTGTGAAACACTCGGGTAGCATGGTGTTGTGGCATTGACCCACCAAGCCATAGGGCTATTCCTTGTGCTGAGAAATGTGAAGGTGGTACAGCTATGTGCATTCAAGGTGCCTAAAATCTGCAGTTCCTGTGGGGGTAAAGCAGGGAATTTCCCACGGGGAGACAATGTATCCGGGCAGGCTGAGGAGGCAGGGGTGCTGTTCCATAACTGTGGCAGTTCAGGGGTGGTGAGAAGGATGCCGATCAGACACTTTGTGAATGGCTTCTGAGGCGCAGCAGTGCTAAGGCATAAGGGATCTTGTCCAGTTGCCTTAGCCAGGGTCACCCAGATGTTTTGCTCCAGGGGGTGTATGGGTTGCAGGTATCCTGTTAAATCACAAACAGAAGAGCAGTTACCTCCCCCCTCTTCCTGCTCCCACCCATTACTCCTGCCGACGTAAGTGCGGAGTGGGTACTTGGCACCAGTGCCATTCCCCTGGAACAGTCATAGTAACCACCTTGTTTGCTTCTGCTCCTATCACCTCAAGTGGCGATAAGACCGGGTTTCTGGGGCGTGGTGGGGGGGGGGGGTGGATACCATAGCTTGGCACCTGACAAGCAAGACTATGTGGGACTTTGAATGGATAGGGAGGGCAAAACCCACAGAGAAGACTGATCCTATAGTTCCAGTAGGGAGAATATGGGTAGAAGGAGCTGTGTTTTGAGTGCTTAAAGTGAACGGTCTTTCATTTTTCCAGTGTTTGTAACAGTGCAGCTGGAGAATAACTCATCTGAAATGCTGCCTTTTTCAGCCTAGAAATGAAACTCAAGATCCTTTCAGTATAGGAGATAAGATAAAAGTGGATCTTTACTGGAGCTCCAGGGACAGTTCCAGGAAGAATATCCACAAAAGCCCACCCCTCCCCCCGGCTGAATACAGTCTTCTAGGTTTTAGGAAATTAGCATCATTGATCAAAAGCACCAATTCAGAGGACAAGTGGGGATGCAATTCCCCCCAGGTCAAGCCCCTTCTCTGGAGCCCCCCCACCCTTGGTACTAGTTGGACTTGTTGACTAAAATGTGTCTTGAAGATCTTGTTGTCAGGCTTGGTTCCCAGGAAGAAGCAAGACAGGAGAGGGGCCTTGTGCCCTCCAGGGCTTGGAGCTCTGCAATGAGTTTGGTCTTTCTGGCTGGGGAAAAACTACTGGCAAGGTCACAAATACAGAAAAGTAAAAAGGCAAAAATCACTTTGGCATCAGAAGCAAAGGTAAAATTAATGTAAAAAGCAAGCTAAGATACATCTGAAAACTTCTCTGCTTTCTTCATCTTCCCCTTATGCAAAGAGGCTTTTGATTTGCAGGATTTTCATTTTATCCAAAGGCATTCATTCCATAGGTGCCAAAACCATCCCACAATGATAAGTGAAATATAGTCAGTAGGGACAATAGGGACTGGCATCCACCGCAAAGGAGAGGAAAGATCATTTCCAGAACAATAGTTTTATTTAACTGTGGTGAAAAGTGGGAGCTGAGTTTTGTTTAGAATTAGCCAGAAGAAGCTCTTAATTATTCTCTGCTGCTGCTGCTCTTATACCTTTTCATAATTACTGTGGCACATTAAGATTGGCTGCTAGCAAACAATGACAAGGCTGTCTAACAAACAATGGCAATTCAAGCAATAATACAATGAGCTATACTGATGCCTTCAGGTA
Organism: Acanthiza pusilla; assembly: GCA_036630365.1. Classification (NCBI taxonomy): domain Eukaryota; kingdom Metazoa; phylum Chordata; class Aves; order Passeriformes; family Acanthizidae; genus Acanthiza; species Acanthiza pusilla. The sequence goes on from JAXCHO010000625.1 coordinate 12,369, forward strand.
TTTCTAGTTTTTTACTCTTCATGTAGCTGTAACTTGCTGTAGTTCTGTGCTTCTTACAAAGTGCTAAAATCCCCTGTTCCCAGCACCTTTAGCCAAAACAAGACTCTCTGAGTACAGATTCAAGGACATATTCATTGCCTTAGGGCTTGAAAATATGTAAACAACTGTGAGATGGGGGGAGCAGGCCTGGGGTGGTTAACATCATCACCTGAGGGTACGATTGGAGAATTAAGGGCCAATATGCTAATGAAACAGAACTTATAAAAGGTGAAGAGCTCGTGACTCGGGGTCCATTTTGGGTGTCGTCCCCGACAGGGGACTTTGTTTGCCTGAATCTACCTTTAAGGCCTCTGCAGGCCTTAAATAAATTGTCTGCTTTTTATACTCCTAATTTGTCTTGGCCTCTGTTTCAGGTAGCCTGTCTTTTAGGCTACAATACAAGCAAAAGTAGAGTTGGTTACAAAAACCGGATGTGCTAGGAAGGCCGGAAGTTGGTATGACAGAGTTAAAAATTGGATGTGCTAGGGAGACCGGAAGTTTTAACCACAGAGTTAAAACTGAAGGTGCTAGGAAGACCGGAAGTTTTGTATCATAGAGTTGAATCGGAGTGTGCTAGGGAGACCGGAAGTTTTAATCACAGAGTTGAAACTGAAGGTGCTAGGAAAACCGGAAGGAGGAAGTGGAGTCAAGCAAGAAAGTTTTCTTCATTCTCTTTTCTTCATTATCTCGTGGACATGCACAACAAGCACAGGACCAAATATGGCAGGGCCTTTGACATGAATTCAGTCGCAGACACAAGCAGTAAGCAGGTCTAGGGTAGGGAATGGGCATGAAAGGGAATGCACAGCAATGGTGGTTTAGCAAGGCAAGACAGGTGAGGTTCATAGATTGCTGGCAGGCGGAAGTGGCCAGGAAAGACTGATTTGACTGGCCTTGCTCTCACCTGCACCATCTCTAATCTGCACCTAAAACACTGGGGCTACCTGCTTTCCTTCCAATGCAGAAGAACTGTCATTTTGGTTCCGGAGCCCAGAAGACAAATGTGGATTGCCTGTCCAAAATTCCATACATGCAAGAATTGATGCCAGGCAAAAGCTGCTGGGACAGACAGGTCTGGCTTCACGTGACCTCCTATGGGCTTCCTCTTCCATGCTCCTGAAACACTGCGGGTATGTGAAGGCCTTGAAGGCTTCCTGAGGGAAGCAGGCAGGGCAAGGCAAGTTGAAGAATTGTCACGAAAAGAAGGGTCTTGAATTCCAGGTGGGGGAGGGGTGAGCAAGGTCCTGCAAGGCAAGTGAGGGCTTTGAGGGCAACAGAAGGCAACTGCTGTGTTTACAGGGCAAGGCAAGGCAAGGGGGAGGTAGGCAAGGCAATGAGAGTCCCAGAAGGAGAAGGGAAGGCAAGGCTGGGCCTGGACAAATGGGTGGGGAAGTCAAGGTGGGGATGGCCGAGCAAGTCAGTGCAGGGCAGTGGAGGGATGGAAGAGCGGGAATGGTCACTTAAGTTCATACAACATAACCTGTCAAATTCTTTGCACCCATGCCCACGCAGTAAAAGCAAAAAATCAATTGCTGCTTGATTTTGGAATATAGCATGTCTAATGCTGTCTACATCAATTAACGAGTCAGCTATCGCTATGCTGGTAGCATTACTAAACTTGGCCAACCAACAGCCAGGTTTGTTCAGGCTCCTGAGGCCTTGTGCACTTGCAAGCCCAGGAGCCGATGAAGTGGCAGTGTTCCAGAACTCAGCTGTATCTCTGCAGGCAGAAGTAAAAGCATGTATGCTGTGAGTATGAGTGGTGAGTTCAGTTTTGTTGGCTCCATAGTGCAATTGTCATCTTTAGAGAAAAGAGGGTTACTTTCCCCAAAGTAGATGGACCACCTTTAATTGCCATTGGCACTCTGGTCCATGCTCAGTCCGCACAGATTAAGAAAATGCCCTGCGGGAGTTGCATATGTATACTAAAACTCAAGGTTAGTTTTAGTTTGTGATTGAATTACACCGGTGTGAAACACTTGGGTAGCATGGTGTTGTGGCATTGACCCACCAAGCCATAGGGCTATTCCTTGTGCTGAGAAATGTGAAGGTGGTACAGCTATGTGCATTCAAGGTGCCTAAAATCTGCAGTTCCTGTGGGGGTAAAGCAGGGAATTTCCCACGGGGAGACAAGGTATCTGGGCAGGCTGAGGGTGGGGCCTATACTAGGCCTAACTCCATGTTTGTTATCTGCAGAAGCTGTTTGGAAATCGAATATAATTAGCTCACGATCCTCTACTGTAAAAACATGTAGCGTGGTGCCAGCTTTACCTGTCTGCCTATACAGCTTTAATAAGACAATTTAAATGCAATTGTTTTTGCCATGTAGACACATGTGCTTTACATCTCAAACCGTTTGTAATTATTTTTACAGAAAGCTGTCTTACCATCAGCAAGTTAAGCAGGTCTTAAATGCAATTTTCCAAGAACGTGCAGTGCTATCATCCCTGTGAGTAAAGCTGCATCTCGAAAACATCTTAATAAACTTACATTTATCTTAGAGGAGTGAACAGGCATTTTCCACATGACTGTAAATCTGCCACACTTTAGATTTATTTCTTGATATTATTTGCAAATGTTTAACTGCTGTATGATGAATTTTCAGTAGTTTCTTGTGCGAAGAAAGTCAAAATAAGTTAAATTCTGCTGTATCTAAAACTCTTAAGGTATACTCTTAATCTTGTATCTAATTTTAGTAAATTTAAAGTTAAAAGAATGCAAAGGCATTCAGAGTGACTACCTCACTGAATTCAAAGGACTATTTTTCTTTCCATAGGTATACCTTAATCAGTATCTGTGTGCATACAAGTGTGAAAGTGCTGCAGCAAATGTACTAAGAATGTTGTTTGAGTCTTTTATGCCTTTTGAGTTTATAAGTCAGACCTGTCAACTTTAAGTTGATCAAAATTTATGTAAAGTCTGTTGGTTTTCAGTTTGATTAAGAAGTTGAATTTTGGTAACCTCTGAAAGAAAGAAAAGAGAAAACAGACGCTTGTAGTCGAGTGAAGAAAATTTCCATGTTTGTGAGTGGTGGTGTTGTTTAGTGAATTTGTAACAGCTGGCAGAGGGGTGTAACTTGCTGCTTCAGAGCCAGAACTGGCTGAGTAGCATCCTGAGGCCAATTCTGTAAAGCATTTTGTGGCCTAAGAGTCAGTTAGCCCCATAATAACTTTAGCAAAGGCAAGTTTAATTTTGTTTTCCTGTACATGTGTGTGAATTGTCTCTGTTAATTTGTATTTTATCAGCATGTAAGTCTGGGTAGAGGCACCTATGAGATAGGACTTATTTTTTAAGTGCTTGACATTAATTTTTGCTTTCAATGATGTTAACTTTAAGCTCTGTTAGATTTATCTTAATTTTAAGTGAAGTTAAAGTTTAAGTTCTGTCAAAACATGAAATTCTAGATGTGTTGTTAAAGTAATGATATGAATTTACTAAGCTTTTACAGAGAGCATTACCCAGAAAACATTATTTGATGCTATACATATGTGTCTCTTTGTTCACAGCTATTTGTAATTTTTTTATGGTACCATTGATTATTTAGTTAAAACTAAACCACAACGCCGATCTGCAAGAAGTATATTGCTTGAAAGAATTGATATTAATAGAAGCTTGTTTAGAAGATTTAGAGAGACCCTCTCAGGTAAGGCCTGGGCTCTGGCCAAGTCCTGGCCCTAAGCTGATCGGGTACTGAATCTTGAATCCCAGATGTTTCTACCCTAAAACTGCAATTGAGTCATTTTGGCTCACCAATTGGGCTTGGAGAGCTGGAACCCCTTTTCAGGTAAACTTGACAACCTTGCCCGGGAAAGGTCTTCAAGTCTCACCTGTAAAATGGGACTCTCCCGTGATTGTAGACTCTGGGTAGTAGCTAATAGTTAAATGGTTAATGATCTGTATATTTTTAAAGTACTGTTCTCTTTCTCTTATGTATTGCACCTGTAGTTGTATATGTTGCCTTAATTACCTTTGCTCATAATGCAAAACCCACAATTGAGTGTATAATAACATGTAATGACAAAGCTCAAATGTTAACCTGTTAACCTAGAGAAGAGAGTATGCATGTGTTCTATCATCAACAAGTTTGAAGCAATTACCTACTCACCTGATCAGAATCAAGAATTAGAGTTCAGAAAAAACCATGGACTCTTTAATCAAGATTAGAGCTTGGCAGAGACTTTAGAGCAACGGTGTATATTGTTTTCACAGTTTCAATTAGCTAAAGTAGTACTTGCTAGAAAAATTATTTTAAGTAACCTTATAATAACAAGTTGAAGTGGAGAGGTTGCTCAAAGCTGAAGAATCACTGAGTAGCTCAAGAATTTGTGTAAGACAGTGTTGTTGTTGCTTTTGATAATAATAACTTTCAAAAGGTTGTTTTGCTGTGCTTTGCAATGACTGGCTGTCAGCTCAGACTTTCTCCTTGGCTGGCTCAACTGCTGAAGAAAGGACTACGGCTATTGATAATCATTATAATTACTGTTTTAATTGTTCAATTAATGTTTAACTGCTTAACTAAGAAATTAACTAGTGCTTTGTAACCATTAAAGAAACAGGGGGAAATGTGGGAAATGTGGAGGATCTGGCACTGCAATGGTTAAGAGCTAAGGAACATCCAGAGCCACAGCTGCAGCTTGTGGGCCCTTGATAAGCAAGTAAGATTCCCATGAGAAACAAGACCTGAGAAGCACAAGGAGTTCCCATGAGAAGCGGAACTGAGACACACAAACAATGAAGAAGAAGATACCACAAGACTGCCAAACAAGCTGATTAACGCAGGTGGACAGCAGCCTATCCTGAGCTTAGCTTTTGCAATATGTATGAGGCTAATTAAGTAACGTATATATTGTGTAGCTGAAAGGCAATAAACTGAGTTCTGATGATCACAAATGTGGTGTCAGGCTTCCTCTTCCCGACAACCTGCACACACACACACACACACACACACACACAGAGGGAGCGAGAGATAGTTCCTCGTTCGTTTCTGTTTTGATTTCCTGGACTTTATTTGCTTTGTTGTTGCTTGCTTTTCCTTGGTGTGCCTTAAGTGCTCGTTAAGCAAGAGTTCATTGAATCTTGTCAATGAACTGTCTTGCGCTGTCACATGATATTCAGTCTGGTTTTTGCTGATACTCCTGCTGATGATTTTGAAAGTGATCTCAAACTCTCAGTTATAACTTTGGATGCAGCAAATTCAAAGAAATTCTTGGTGTTGCAGCCAAATTCTTTTGAGCAGAATGCACTTGAAATTAATGCACAGGGTACTAATTTGCTCGCCTTGGCTGCTCAGGGATGTGGTGCCAAATAGCCCACAGGGAATAATTAACCATGCTCTGTGCGCCTGTGGTGTGACCTGTGAAATCGCACCCAGTGAATGAAAGAAAAAGGGATGGAAACAGCGATTTTTATGGGGAACATCTGTTACTATGAGAAATAGACTGATTGAGACTGCTCCCCAAGCATGCACAAATGTGATAATGAGCCTTTTAATTAATAAAACAGGAAATCCTCTGGATGAGATAATGGAACACAGCAGCTAGGTGACCTTGGGGAGTGGAACGCCCAGAATCGAGATAGGAATCAAGAAAACCTGCCTATTAGGCTTTTGATACCACATGGTGGCTACATGCCAGAGTTAAAATTCCAAGAGGAGATGCAGAAATCCAAGCAACTATTCATGATTTGTTACCAGCAAGTCATTTTCTGGTTTGCTTTCAACCCTGCTCTAGTAGCAAGTGAATTTGTAATGTTAAATTCTGTACACCCACAGTGTGGAGTGGCCTTCCAAGTTACTGGTTTTAATGTTTATCAAACCAAAATGTAACATATAATTTGTGATTCAGTCTTCTAGACTGGAGATTTCATTCTATGAATCTTCAAAGGCATGTGCTGCAAGTTTTGGGATGACAGAAAGCAAAACGTTTATTTGCAATAGTGTTGGAAAACTGCAGTAAGCAGAACTTCCAGAGCGCAGGCTGATGTGTGCTGTCTTTGGAGAAGAGCTGTTAGTGAGCAATGGGCAGAACTAGCTGATTTCCTATAGCTCTCCTTGGAGAGCAAATTAACCAGGTGACCTGGACCTGGGAGATTGTCAAGCAGCTAAGCACAATGTCAACATGTTCACTGAGGTCTCCTGGTGTGGTGTAGTTCATCTGCTGAAAGATACAATGTCGTCCTGGGGTATTGCAGGATACAAAGCCGAATAGCCAGCTCCTACAGCAGCTCTCTAGAGTTGTTAGTGCTTCCAGTGTAAATCACCATATTTCAACAGGTCTGAAAATGATGACCTTGGCTGTTTTCATAGCCTTGATCACAAGCCTACCCACAAGGAAAAGAAGGCTTAGAGCAACACAAGAAATTTGAAAAACAATTCCATCCCTTGTTCTCTAACTTTTTAATAATATTACTTTCCTTATAGTCATCACCCTAAGTAATTGCCATACTTTTCTTGGTTTTGAGATTTGTTATAGTGATCTGCCTTTACTCTTTAATTCTTAACAAAACTCAGCTCACACTTTTCACCACAGTTAAATAAAACTATTGTTCTGGAAATGATCTTTCCTCTCCTTTGTGGTGGATGCCAGTCCCTATTGTCCCTACTGACTGTACTTCACTTATCATTGGGATGGTTTTGGCACCTATGGAATGAATGCCTTTGGATAAAATGAAAATCCTGCAAATCAAAAGCCTCTTTGCATAAGGGGAAGATGAAGAAAGCAGAGAAGTTTTCAGATGTATCTTAGCTTGCTTTTTAACATTAATTTTATCTTTGCTTCTGATGCCAAAGTGATTTTTGCCTTGCATCGCGGCAGCAGGAGCGGCACCCCTCAGCCCGGGGACATCGAAATTAGCTTCTCCGCTCAGCTCAACTCCGCCCCTGCCCCCGCCCATCGCAGCAGCAGGAGCGGCACTGCCCAAGGCAATGACGTTGCCACCCTCGGGCCCCGCCTCCCCGCCCCCCCTTTGGGCCAGAGCCGGCGGGCAAACTGGCCGCCACCCCCCCGCGCCCAGCGGCGGCGGCGAGCAGGCCGGGCCATAGCCGCCCAACAGCGGCGGTGGGTGAGGGCCCATCACGGGCCCCACCCTCAAACAAGGCATTAGCAAATCCATTTCTACTTCTTTTCTTTCCCTAGGACTAGAAGGGGTTTTCTTCTTCCGATTTTCATCACATGAGAAGATGCCCCCCATTGCATACACTTACAAACAGGAAAGATCACAGAAGTAACACACATAGAGGACTTTGCTATTGTGATAAATAACCGTGTGTGTTTGTTAATCAAATCTTGCTTAAGCCAGGTGTGGTAAATACGTAGTAATATAGTGTTGGCTTTTTGCAGATATTCATTGTGTGTATGGTTTTATTCTGTTTATATAAGTAGTCTTGTCATAAAGAATAGAGGTATATAACCAATGTTTTAATTTCTGTTATTAACTAGATTTCGATATAATAGTAAAATAACTGGTAGAGGTAGTTTAAAAGACTTTCCTTTACTAACCACACTGCCTGCTTGACTGGATCCCCTATTGTTCTTTATTAAACTTTTAAATTTCAACAGGAGAGTTAACCTCGTTTATCACACAGGGAATAAATGGTTAAAATTGAGTCAGAAAGCTCACAAGTTTTATCTAACAAAAAGCTAAGCAAGGCCAAGAAAAACAGATGTCTAAGCAAGAACAGAGGGAACAGATAACGAAGTCAGGTCAGGATGACCTGTACCCAGTGAAGTAAGCGATGTATGAGCCCCCCTGAGATGAGCCCCTCCGAGGAAGACGTCGGTCTTCGGCCTCACGACCACCAGAAGGCAGAAGAAGAAGACCCCATAGTAACAGCCCGCGCAGACGCAGAGTACTCCCGGATACCAGGTCAAAGAGACTATAAAACTTGAGGGATTAGGGGGGGCGAGTGGCGAACCGTTGGCGGAGCAGGGTCTCCACGGTCGCCCAGCGCTGTTTTGCTTGTTGTAGCTTGCTCAATAAATCAAATTATTTTAATTGGCCTGGTTTTTGTCTCTAACCTATAACACTACTGTAGTGCTAGCCCTAGCCCTCTCTCAGAAGGACGTCTCCTTCTACACAAATTGTATCACAAAAGTACTCTTTATACATCTACTCACGTGCCTCTGTAGGGTCCTTGGTCTCTGATACCTTCTAGGCTGCCACCGCCCCGGTAGATGTTGACAGAGTGATAATGCAGGTGTTGCACTGGGCCCAGAGGGGTTTGTAGAGACCTTCCTTGACCCGGCTGGGGTGCCAAAAACTGTAGCCTAAAAGACAGGCTACCTGAAACAGAGGCCAAGACAAATTAGGAGTATAAAAAGCAGACAATTTATTTAAGGCCTGCAGAGGCCTTAAAGGTAGATTCAGGCAAACAAAGTCCCCTGTCGGGGACGACACCCAAAATGGACCCCGAGTCACGAGCTCTTCACCTTTTATAAGTTCTGTTTCATTAGCATATTGGCCCTTAATTCTCCAATCGTACCCTCAGGTGATGATGTTAACCACCCCAGGCCTGCTCCCCCCATCTCACAGTTGTTTACATATTTTCAAGCCCTAAGGCAATGAATATGTCCTTGAATCTGTACTCAGAGAGTCTTGTTTTGGCTAAAGGTGCTGGGAACAGGGGATTTTAGCACTTTGTAAGAAGCACAGAACTACAGCAAGTTACAGCTACATGAAGAGTAAAAAACTAGAAATACCTGAAGGCATCAGTATAGCTCATTGTATTATTGCTTGAATTGCCATTGTTTGTTAGACAGCCTTGTCATTGTTTGCTAGCAGCCAATCTTAATGTGCCACAGTAATTATGAAAAGGTATAAGAGCAGCAGCAGCAGAGAATAATTAAGAGCTTCTTCTGGCTAATTCTAAACAAAACTCAGCTCCCACTTTTCACCACAGTTAAATAAAACTATTGTTCTGGAAATGATCTTTCCTCTCCTTTGCGGTGGATGCCAGTCCCTATTGTCCCTACTGACTATATTTCACTTATCATTGTGGGATGGTTTTGGCACCTATGGAATGAATGCCTTTGGATAAAATGAAAATCCTGCAAATCAAAAGCCTCTTTGCATAAGGGGAAGATGAAGAAAGCAGAGAAGTTTTCAGATGTATCTTAGCTTGCTTTTTACATTAATTTTACCTTTGCTTCTGATGCCAAAGTGATTTTTGCCTTTTTACTTTTCTGTATTTGTGACCTTGCCAGTAGTTTTTCCCCAGCCAGAAAGACCAAACTCATTGCAGAGCTCCAAGCCCTGGAGGGCACAAGGCCCCTCTCCTGTCTTGCTTCTTCCTGGGAACCAAGCCTGACAACAAGATCTTCAAGACACATTTTAGTCAACAAGTCCAACTAGTACCAAGGGTGGGGGGGCTCCAGAGAAGGGGCTTGACCTGGGGGGAATTGCATCCCCACTTGTCCTCTGAATTGGTGCTTTTGATCAATGATGCTAATTTCCTAAAACCTAGAAGACTGTATTCAGCCGGGGGGAGGGGTGGGCTTTTGTGGATATTCTTCCTGGAACTGTCCCTGGAGCTCCAGTAAAGATCCCCTTTTATCTTATCTCCTATACTGAAAGGATCTTGAGTTTCATTTCTAGGCTGAAAAAGGCAGCATTTCAGATGAGTTATTCTCCAGCTGCACTGTTACAAACACTGGAAAAATGAAAGACCGTTCACTTTAAGCACTCAAAACACAGCTCCTTCTACCCATATTCTCCCTACTGGAACTATAGGATCAGTCTTCTCTGTGGGTTTTGCCCTCCCTATCCATTCAAAGTCCCACATAGTCTTGCTTGTCAGGTGCCAAGCTATGGTATCCACCCCCCCCCCCCCCACCACGCCCCAGAAACCCGGTCTTATCGCCACTTGAGGTGATAGGAGCAGAAGCAAACAAGGTGGTTACTATCACTGTTCCAGGGGAATGGCACTGGTGCCAAGTACCCACTCCGCACTTACGTCGGCAGGAGTAATGGGTGGGAGCAGGAAGAGGGGGGAGGTAACTGCTCTTCTGTTTGTGATTTAACAGGATACCTGCAACCCATACACCCCCTGGAGCAAAACATCTGGGTGACCCTGGCTAAGGCAACTGGACAAGATCCCTTATGCCTTAGCACTGCTGCGCCTCAGAAGCCATTCACAAAGTGTCTGATCGGCATCCTTCTCACCACCCCTGAACTGCCACAGTTATGGAACAGCACCCCTGCCTCCTCAGCCTGCCCGGATACATTGTCTCCCCGTGGGAAATTCCCTGCTTTACCCCCACAGGAACTGCAGATTTTAGGCACCTTGAATGCACATAGCTGTACCACCTTCACATTTCTCAGCACAAGGAATAGCCCTATGGCTTGGTGGGTCAATGCCACAACACCATGCTACCCAAGTGTTTCACACCGGTGTAATTCAATCACAAACTAAAACTAACCTTGAGTTTTAGTATACATATGCAACTCCCGCAGGGCATTTTCTTAATCTGTGCGGACTGAGCATGGACCAGAGTGCCAATGGCAATTAAAGGTGGTCCATCTATGTTGGAGAAGGAGCAGAAAGCTCTCCTACATATTATTACTCAGCAAAAGAAAGAATAGAATTAAAAACTGAGTTTGAGCTAGAGAAAAAATAAGCATACCAGCTGATTGAAATACAAACTGGAAAAACCAGCTTTGCAAAGATCTAAACCTGGAGCTGCTATGGTAATCTGAGAACTCTCATAGGCTATACACAAATGACGTAGAACTTGTATCTCCTCCTAAATTGGTTAGTAGAAATTAGCATATTCATCAGGAAACCTGTTAACTAAGCGAACAAAGCAAATTTTGCTCAGACTGCATTTTTCACTCCCTGCTTGCAACTTCTCTCTCCCCTCTTACCATGTGGGATCACCACGGAGCTGCGAGAAGCCGCCACGTGGTCGGTCCCACTTCCCTACCTCATCTACTCAAGAAATAAACCCACATGCTTTGAAAATGGATGCAGAGAGTCTGGCTCCCCTGTCCCTTCCCCTTCCCTCTTCCCCTCCCCCCCCCGCAGTCCGCCCCTGCCGCCTCCGAGCGCGCCTCTTTCCCTCCCCCCCTCCCCCCCCCTGCAGTCCGCCCCTGCCGCCTCCGAGCGCGCCTCTTTCCCCCCCTCCCCCCCCCCCCCCCCCCCGCGTGTCCTGCTGCCCGTTCCGGCGGCACGGACACTCCCTTCGCCGCCTCCCCGTGCTGGAGCCGGCGCGGTCCACGGCTCCACCATGGCGCGGGCGAGCGACCCAACCCCCGTCCCGGGGCAGCGCAGAAACACTCCCCTTCCGCCTGCGGCAGCCCCTCCCTCCTCCTCCACGAGTCCCTGTTTTCTCGTTCGCATTCCCGCACAAGCCACCGTGCCCGTCCCGACCTCCCCTGCCGCCTCCGGCGGCATTCGCCGCTTGACACCACCCATCCCTCCCCCACGGCTCCACGACAACGAAGCACCACCGCCGCCGCCTATCCCGACACAGACGAGCCATCCCGTCTCTGCAACGATCCACCCCGTGTTCAGCACACCACGACCGTATCCCAAAACACCATCGAAAATCCGGTTCCGTCCAGCACCCCTATCTTCGCCGACAACTTTTCCATGCACCCCACCAAACTTTTTCCAACTTCCTCGCCGCCATCCAAACAGCACCGACCTCCCACCGCTGCTATCTACAAAGCCATTCACGCCCCGAGCACCACCTGACGCTTCTTTCTCCTCACCGACCCACCTACAACAAAAGACAACACCGTCTAACATAACAAATACTTTAACACAGACAATTTCCAACAATTCAAACCTAATAATATTCCTCTGTATCCTTTACAAATATCACCTATATCCTTAAATAATTCCACTTCTCCCCGACCATTCAATATTTCTTACTCCCCCACAAATCAAAAAATAATACAAAAAATATATACCAAATTTTACAAACCCTTTTATATCAACAGAGAGGGGGAGAATCCCAGGTTACACCTCAAAGAAAGCGACATAAAGCTTTGCATGTCTGTAATTTTCAAAAAAGCTTTCCAGAGGGACCTGACCCCTTCATATACTAATATTTCCTAACCACCTAAAAAGCAAAATTGAAATACAACCCCCCAAATTTGATTAAAAATTTAAAATCAAAACAAATACAAAAACCATACAGGTCTTGTAACTTGGGAGAAGGCATTTTCTTTTGTTTTCACAGGTACAAAGCTCGAAGAAATTCCAGCAAAAGTATGTGAAATCCTGTCACATCAGCAAGCAGTCGCAGAAAAAAGAAAAAAAAAAAAAAAAAGAAAAAAGAAAAAAAAAAAACAAAAACACGAGAAGCAAAAACCCACAGCTGAGCTAGCAAAACCAACAAGAAAAAGTAATCTGTCAAAAAAGACAGCCCAAAAACAAAATGAACTTTATAATTTACATGAATATATGTTATGATTTTTTTTCTTTGTATTAATTGTTATAATAAAGTTTTACTTGTAATTCAAATCAATGACAAAAAAGCCTGAATTACTTTAGCCAAGTTTACAAACTCTAATACAACACAAAGCCCTAACAAACCCCTTACAACTTGTTTAATTAAAACATTAATTCTCTTCCATTACCATATAAACATAACTGTAAAATTTTTTTTAAAAAATTGTATTATATAATATTATCTAATTATACTGTATCCATTCATAAACAACTACAAAACTTAAGAAATTTAGCCAACCAAATTACAGTAAATGACCCATCTTAGCTAAACAATTTGTTTCATGACTAGAACTTCATATCTTGGCTAAAGGAACTCTTTAAAATAAGTTTAATTGTGTTTATAGTAATAATTGTAGTGTTAATAGCAATTCCCTGTATACTTCAATGTGTAAAAAAGCTTATATCTTAGTAGTTCATCAAAACGGGGGAGATGTTGGAGAAGGAGCAGAAAGCTCTCCTACATATTATTACTCAGCAAAAGAAAGAATAGAATTAAAAACTGAGTTTGAGCTAGAGAAAAAATAAGCATACCAGCTGATTGAAATACAAACTGGAAAAACCAGCTTTGCAAAGATCTAAACCTGGAGCTGCTATGGTAATCTGAGAACTCTCATAGGCTATACACAAATGACGTAGAACTTGTATCTCCTCCTAAATTGGTTAGTAGAAATTAGCATATTCATCAGGAAACCTGTTAACTAAGCGAACAAAGCAAATTTTGCTCAGACTGCATTTTTCACTCCCTGCTTGCAACTTCCCTCTCCCCTCTTACCATGTGGGATCACCACGGAGCTGCGAGAAGCCGCCACGTGGTCGGTCCCACTTCCCTACCTCATCTACTCAAGAAATAAACCCACATGCTTTGAAAATGGATGCAGAGAGTCTGGCTACATCATTGCAGAAGGAAACCAGGACAATATTACTCTAATACATCTACTTTGGGGAAAGTAACCCTCTTTTCTCTAAAGATGACAATTGCACTATGGAGCCAACAAAACTGAACTCACCACTCTCATACTCACAGCATACATGCTTTTACTTCTGCCTGCAGAGATACAGCTGAGTTCTGGAACACTGCCAAGATAATCACTGCCTCTTCATCGGCTCCTGGGCTTGCAAGTGCACAAGGCCTCAGGAGCCTGAACAAACCTGGCTGTTGGTTGGCCAAGTTTAGTAATGCTACCAGCATAGCGATAGCTGACTCGTTAATTGATGTAGACAGCATTAGACATGCTATATTCCAAAATCAAGCAGCAATTGATTTTTTGCTTTTACTGCATGGGCATGGGTGCAAAGAATTTGACAGGTTATGTTGTATGAACTTAAGTGACCATTCCCGCTCTTCCATCCCTCCACTGCCCTGCACTGACTTGCTCGGCCATCCCCACCTTGACTTCCCCACCCATTTGTCCAGGCCCAGCCTTGCCTTCCCTTCTCCTTCTGGGACTCTCATTGCCTTGCCTACCTCCCCCTTGCCTTGCCTTGCCCTGTAAACACAGCAGTTGCCTTCTGTTGCCCTCAAAGCCCTCACTTGCCTTGCAGGACCTTGCTCACCCCTCCCCCACCTGGAATTCAAGACCCTTCTTTTCGTGACAATTCTTCAACTTGCCTTGCCCTGCCTGCTTCCCTCAGGAAGCCTTCAAGGCCTTCACATACCCGCAGTGTTTCAGGAGCATGGAAGAGGAAGCCCATAGGAGGTCACGTGAAGCCAGACCTGTCTGTCCCAGCAGCTTTTGCCTGGCATCAATTCTTGCATGTATGGAATTTTGGACAGGCAATCCACATTTGTCTTCTGGGCTCCGGAACCAAAATGACAGTTCTTCTGCATTGGAAGGAAAGCAGGTAGCCCCAGTGTTTTAGGTGCAGATTAGAGATGGTGCAGGTGAGAGCAAGGCCAGTCAAATCAGTCTTTCCTGGCCACTTCCGCCTGCCAGCAATCTATGAACCTCACCTGTCTTGCCTTGCTAAACCACCATTGCTGTGCATTCCCTTTCATGCCCATTCCCTACCCTAGACCTGCTTACTGCTTGTGTCTGCGACTGAATTCATGTCAAAGGCCCTGCCATATTTGGTCCTGTGCTTGTTGTGCATGTCCACGAGATAATGAAGAAAAGAGAATGAAGAAAACTTTCTTGCTTGACTCCACTTCCTCCTTCCGGTTTTCCTAGCACCTTCAGTTTCAACTCTGTGATTAAAACTTCCGGTCTCCCTAGCACACTCCGATTCAACTCTATGATACAAAACTTCCGGTCTTCCTAGCACCTTCAGTTTTAACTCTGTGGTTAAAACTTCCGGTCTCCCTAGCACATCCAATTTTTAACTCTGTCATACCAACTTCCGGCCTTCCTAGCACATCCGGTTTTTGTAACCAACTCTACTTTTGCTTGTATTGTAGCCTAAAAGACAGGCTACCTGAAACAGAGGCCAAGACAAATTAGGAGTATAAAAAGCAGACAATTTATTTAAGGCCTGCAGAGGCCTTAAAGGTAGATTCAGGCAAACAAAGTCCCCTGTCGGGGACGACACCCAAAATGGACCCCGAGTCACGAGCTCTTCACCTTTTATAAGTTCTGTTTCATTAGCATATTGGCCCTTAATTCTCCAATCGTACCCTCAGGTGATGATGTTAACCACCCCAGGCCTGCTCCCCCCATCTCACAGTTGTTTACATATTTTCAAGCCCTAAGGCAATGAATATGTCCTTGAATCTGTACTCAGAGAGTCTTGTTTTGGCTAAAGGTGCTGGGAACAGGGGATTTTAGCACTTTGTAAGAAGCACAGAACTACAGCAAGTTACAGCTACATGAAGAGTAAAAAACTAGAAATACCTGAAGGCATCAGTATAGCTCATTGTATTATTGCTTGAATTGCCATTGTTTGTTAGACAGCCTTGTCATTGTTTGCTAGCAGCCAATCTTAATGTGCCACAGTAATTATGAAAAGGTATAAGAGCAGCAGCAGCAGAGAATAATTAAGAGCTTCTTCTGGCTAATTCTAAACAAAACTCAGCTCCCACTTTTCACCACAGTTAAATAAAACTATTGTTCTGGAAATGATCTTTCCTCTCCTTTGCGGTGGATGCCAGTCCCTATTGTCCCTACTGACTATATTTCACTTATCATTGTGGGATGGTTTTGGCACCTATGGAATGAATGCCTTTGGATAAAATGAAAATCCTGCAAATCAAAAGCCTCTTTGCATAAGGGGAAGATGAAGAAAGCAGAGAAGTTTTCAGATGTATCTTAGCTTGCTTTTTACATTAATTTTACCTTTGTTTCTGATGCCAAAGTGATTTTTGCCTTTTTACTTTTCTGTATTTGTGACCTTGCCAGTAGTTTTTCCCCAGCCAGAAAGACCAAACTCATTGCAGAGCTCCAAGCCCTGGAGGGCACAAGGCCCCTCTCCTGTCTTGCTTCTTCCTGGGAACCAAGCCTGACAACAAGATCTTCAAGACACATTTTAGTCAACAAGTCCAACTAGTACCAAGGGTGGGGGGGCTCCAGAGAAGGGGCTTGACCTGGGGGGAATTGCATCCCCACTTGTCCTCTGAATTGGTGCTTTTGATCAATGATGCTAATTTCCTAAAACCTAGAAGACTGTATTCAGCCGGGGGGAGGGGTGGGCGTTTGTGGATATTCTTCCTGGAACTGTCCCTGGAGCTCCAGTAAAGATCCACTTTTATCTTATCTCCTATACTGAAAGGATCTTGAGTTTCATTTCTAGGCTGAAAAAGGCAGCATTTCAGATGAGTTATTCTCCAGCTGCACTGTTACAAACACTGGAAAAATGAAAGACCATTCACTTTAAGCACTCAAAACACAGCTCCTTCTACCCATATTCTCCCTACTGGAACTATAGGATCAGTCTTCTCTGTGGGTTTTGCCCTCCCTATCCATTCAAAGTCCCACATAGTCTTGCTTGTCAGGTGCCAAGCTATGGTATCCACCCCCCCCCCCACCACGCCCCAGAAACCCGGTCTTATCGCCACTTGAGGTGATAGGAGCAGAAGCAAACAAGGTGGTTACTATGACTGTTCCAGGGGAATGGCACTGGTGCCAAGTACCCACTCCGCACTTACGTCGGCAGGAGTAATGGGTGGGAGCAGGAAGAGGGGGGAGGTAACTGCTCTTCTGTTTGTGATTTAACAGGATACCTGCAACCCATACACCCCCTGGAGCAAAACATCTGGGTGACCCTGGCTAAGGCAACTGGACAAGATCCCTTATGCCTTAGCACTGCTGCGCCTCAGAAGCCATTCACAAAGTGTCTGATCGGCATCCTTCTCACCACCCCTGAACTGCTACAGTTATGGAACAGCACCCCTGCCTCCTCAGCCTGCCCGGATACATTGTCTCCCCGTGGGAAATTCCCTGCTTTACCCCCACAGGAACTGCAGATTTTAGGCACCTTGAATGCACATAGCTGTACCACCTTCACATTTCTCAGCACAAGGAATAGCCCTATGGCTTGGTGGGTCAATGCCACAACACCATGCTACCCAAGTGTTTCACACCGGTGTAATTCAATCACAAACTAAAACTAACCTTGAGTTTTAGTATACATATGCAACTCCCGCAGGGCATTTTCTTAATCTGTGCGGACTGAGCATGGACCAGAGTGCCAATGGCAATTAAAGGTGGTCCATCTATGTTGGAGAAGGAGCAGAAAGCTCTCCTACATATTATTACTCAGCAAAAGAAAGAATAGAATTAAAAACTGAGTTTGAGCTAGAGAAAAAATAAGCATACCAGCTGATTGAAATACAAACTGGAAAAACCAGCTTTGCAAAGATCTAAACCTGGAGCTGCTATGGTAATCTGAGAACTCTCATAGGCTATACACAAATGACGTAGAACTTGTATCTCCTCCTAAATTGGTTAGTAGAAATTAGCATATTCATCAGGAAACCTGTTAACTAAGCGAACAAAGCAAATTTTGCTCAGACTGCATTTTTCACTCCCTGCTTGCAACTTCCCTCTCCCCTCTTACCATGTGGGATCACCACGGAGCTGCGAGAAGCCGCCACGTGGTCGGTCCCACTTCCCTACCTCATCTACTCAAGAAATAAACCCACATGCTTTGAAAATGGATGCAGAGAGTCTGGCTCCCCTGTCCCTTCCCCTTCCCTCCCCCCCTCCCCCCCCCGCAGTCCGCCCCTGCCGCCTCCGAGCGCGCCTCTTTCCCTCCCCCCCTCCCCCCCCCTGCAGTCCGCCCCTGCCGCCTCCGAGCGCGCCTCTTTCCCCCCCTCCCCCCCCCCCCCCCCCCCCGCGTGTCCTGCTGCCCGTTCCGGCGGCACGGACACTCCCTTCGCCGCCTCCCCGTGCTGGAGCCGGCGCGGTCCACGGCTCCACCATGGCGCGGGCGAGCGACCCAACCCCCGTCCCGGGGCAGCGCAGAAACACTCCCCTTCCGCCTGCGGCAGCCCCTCCCTCCTCCTCCACGAGTCCCTGTTTTCTCGTTCGCATTCCCGCACAAGCCACCGTGCCCGTCCCGACCTCCCCTGCCGCCTCCGGCGGCATTCGCCGCTTGACACCACCCATCCCTCCCCCACGGCTCCACGACAACGAAGCACCACCGCCGCCGCCTATCCCGACACAGACGAGCCATCCCGTCTCTGCAACGATCCACCCCGTGTTCAGCACACCACGACCGTATCCCAAAACACCGTCGAAAATCCGGTTCCGTCCAGCACCCCTATCTTCGCCGACAACTTTTCCATGCACCCCACCAAACTTTTTCCAACTTCCTCGCCGCCATCCAAACAGCACCGACCTCCCACCGCTGCTATCTACAAAGCCATTCACGCCCCGAGCACCACCTGACGCTTCTTTCTCCTCACCGACCCACCTACAACAAAAGACAACACCGTCTAACATAACAAATACTTTAACACAGACAATTTCCAACAATTCAAACCTAATAATATTCCTCTGTATCCTTTACAAATATCACCTATATCCTTAAATAATTCCACTTCTCCCCGACCATTCAATATTTCTTACTCCCCCACAAATCAAAAAATAATACAAAAAATATATACCAAATTTTACAAACCCTTTTATATCAACAGAGAGGGGGAGAATCCCAGGTTACACCTCAAAGAAAGCGACATAAAGCTTTGCATGTCTGTAATTTTCAAAAAAGCTTTCCAGAGGGACCTGACCCCTTCATATACTAATATTTCCTAACCACCTAAAAAGCAAAATTGAAATACAACCCCCCAAATTTGATTAAAAATTTAAAATCAAAACAAATACAAAAACCATACAGGTCTTGTAACTTGGGAGAAGGCATTTTCTTTTGTTTTCACAGGTACAAAGCTCGAAGAAATTCCAGCAAAAGTATGTGAAATCCTGTCACATCAGCAAGCAGTCGCAGAAAAAAGAAAAAAAAAAAAAAAAGAAAAAAGAAAAAAAAAAAACAAAAACACGAGAAGCAAAAACCCACAGCTGAGCTAGCAAAACCAACAAGAAAAAGTAATCTGTCAAAAAAGACAGCCCAAAAACAAAATGAACTTTATAATTTACATGAATATATGTTATGATTTTTTTTCTTTGTATTAATTGTTATAATAAAGTTTTACTTGTAATTCAAATCAATGACAAAAAAGCCTGAATTACTTTAGCCAAGTTTACAAACTCTAATACAACACAAAGCCCTAACAAACCCCTTACAACTTGTTTAATTAAAACATTAATTCTCTTCCATTACCATATAAACATAACTGTAAAATTTTTTTTAAAAAATTGTATTATATAATATTATCTAATTATACTGTATCCATTCATAAACAACTACAAAACTTAAGAAATTTAGCCAACCAAATTACAGTAAATGACCCATCTTAGCTAAACAATTTGTTTCATGACTAGAACTTCATATCTTGGCTAAAGGAACTCTTTAAAATAAGTTTAATTGTGTTTATAGTAATAATTGTAGTGTTAATAGCAATTCCCTGTATACTTCAATGTGTAAAAAAGCTTATATCTTAGTAGTTCATCAAAACGGGGGAGATGTTGGAGAAGGAGCAGAAAGCTCTCCTACATATTATTACTCAGCAAAAGAAAGAATAGAATTAAAAACTGAGTTTGAGCTAGAGAAAAAATAAGCATACCAGCTGATTGAAATACAAACTGGAAAAACCAGCTTTGCAAAGATCTAAACCTGGAGCTGCTATGGTAATCTGAGAACTCTCATAGGCTATACACAAATGACGTAGAACTTGTATCTCCTCCTAAATTGGTTAGTAGAAATTAGCATATTCATCAGGAAACCTGTTAACTAAGCGAACAAAGCAAATTTTGCTCAGACTGCATTTTTCACTCCCTGCTTGCAACTTCCCTCTCCCCTCTTACCACGTGGGATCACCACGGAGCTGCGAGAAGCCGCCACGTGGTCGGTCCCACTTCCCTACCTCATCTACTCAAGAAATAAACCCACATGCTTTGAAAATGGATGCAGAGAGTCTGGCTACATCATTGCAGAAGGAAACCAGGACAATATTACTCTAATACATCTACTTTGGGGAAAGTAACCCTCTTTTCTCTAAAGATGACAATTGCACTATGGAGCCAACAAAACTGAACTCACCACTCTCATACTCACAGCATACATGCTTTTACTTCTGCCTGCAGAGATACAGCTGAGTTCTGGAACACTGCCAAGATAATCACTGCCTCTTCATCGGCTCCTGGGCTTGCAAGTGCACAAGGCCTCAGGAGCCTGAACAAACCTGGCTGTTGGTTGGCCAAGTTTAGTAATGCTACCAGCATAGCGATAGCTGACTCGTTAATTGATGTAGACAGCATTAGACATGCTATATTCCAAAATCAAGCAGCAATTGATTTTTTGCTTTTACTGCGTGGGCATGGGTGCAAAGAATTTGACAGGTTATGTTGTATGAACTTAAGTGACCATTCCCGCTCTTCCATCCCTCCACTGCCCTGCACTGACTTGCTCGGCCATCCCCACCTTGACTTCCCCACCCATTTGTCCAGGCCCAGCCTTGCCTTCCCTTCTCCTTCTGGGACTCTCATTGCCTTGCCTACCTCCCCCTTGCCTTGCCTTGCCCTGTAAACACAGCAGTTGCCTTCTGTTGCCCTCAAAGCCCTCACTTGCCTTGCAGGACCTTGCTCACCCCTCCCCCACCTGGAATTCAAGACCCTTCTTTTCGTGACAATTCTTCAACTTGCCTTGCCCTGCCTGCTTCCCTCAGGAAGCCTTCAAGGCCTTCACATACCCGCAGTGTTTCAGGAGCATGGAAGAGGAAGCCCATAGGAGGTCACGTGAAGCCAGACCTGTCTGTCCCAGCAGCTTTTGCCTGGCATCAATTCTTGCATGTATGGAATTTTGGACAGGCAATCCACATTTGTCTTCTGGGCTCCGGAACCAAAATGACAGTTCTTCTGCATTGGAAGGAAAGCAGGTAGCCCCAGTGTTTTAGGTGCAGATTAGAGATGGTGCAGGTGAGAGCAAGGCCAGTCAAATCAGTCTTTCCTGGCCACTTCCGCCTGCCAGCAATCTATGAACCTCACCTGTCTTGCCTTGCTAAACCACCATTGCTGTGCATTCCCTTTCATGCCCATTCCCTACCCTAGACCTGCTTACTGCTTGTGTCTGCGACTGAATTCATGTCAAAGGCCCTGCCATATTTGGTCCTGTGCTTGTTGTGCATGTCCACGAGATAATGAAGAAAAGAGAATGAAGAAAACTTTCTTGCTTGACTCCACTTCCTCCTTCCGGTTTTCCTAGCACCTTCAGTTTCAACTCTGTGATTAAAACTTCCGGTCTCCCTAGCACACTCCGATTCAACTCTATGATACAAAACTTCCGGTCTTCCTAGCACCTTCAGTTTTAACTCTGTGGTTAAAACTTCCGGTCTCCCTAGCACATCCAATTTTTAACTCTGTCATACCAACTTCCGGCCTTCCTAGCACATCCGGTTTTTGTAACCAACTCTACTTTTGCTTGTATTGTAGCCTAAAAGACAGGCTACCTGAAACAGAGGCCAAGACAAATTAGGAGTATAAAAAGCAGACAATTTATTTAAGGCCTGCAGAGGCCTTAAAGGTAGATTCAGGCAAACAAAGTCCCCTGTCGGGGACGACACCCAAAATGGACCCCGAGTCACGAGCTCTTCACCTTTTATAAGTTCTGTTTCATTAGCATATTGGCCCTTAATTCTCCAATCGTACCCTCAGGTGATGATGTTAACCACCCCAGGCCTGCTCCCCCCATCTCACAGGTGTTTACATATTTTCAAGCCCTAAGGCAATGAATATGTCCTTGAATCTGTACTCAGAGAGTCTTGTTTTGGCTAAAGGTGCTGGGAACAGGGGATTTTAGCACTTTGTAAGAAGCACAGAACTACAGCAAGTTACAGCTACATGAAGAGTAAAAAACTAGAAATACCTGAAGGCATCAGTATAGCTCATTGTATTATTGCTTGAATTGCCATTGTTTGTTAGACAGCCTTGTCATTGTTTGCTAGCAGCCAATCTTAATGTGCCACAGTAATTATGAAAAGGTATAAGAGCAGCAGCAGCAGAGAATAATTAAGAGCTTCTTCTGGCTAATTCTAAACAAAACTCAGCTCCCACTTTTCACCACAGTTAAATAAAACTATTGTTCTGGAAATGATCTTTCCTCTCCTTTGCGGTGGATGCCAGTCCCTATTGTCCCTACTGACTATATTTCACTTATCATTGTGGGATGGTTTTGGCACCTATGGAATGAATGCCTTTGGATAAAATGAAAATCCTGCAAATCAAAAGCCTCTTTGCATAAGGGGAAGATGAAGAAAGCAGAGAAGTTTTCAGATGTATCTTAGCTTGCTTTTTACATTAATTTTACCTTTGTTTCTGATGCCAAAGTGATTTTTGCCTTTTTACTTTTCTGTATTTGTGACCTTGCCAGTAGTTTTTCCCCAGCCAGAAAGACCAAACTCATTGCAGAGCTCCAAGCCCTGGAGGGCACAAGGCCCCTCTCCTGTCTTGCTTCTTCCTGGGAACCAAGCCTGACAACAAGATCTTCAAGACACATTTTAGTCAACAAGTCCAACTAGTACCAAGGGTGGGGGGGCTCCAGAGAAGGGGCTTGACCTGGGGGGAATTGCATCCCCACTTGTCCTCTGAATTGGTGCTTTTGATCAATGATGCTAATTTCCTAAAACCTAGAAGACTGTATTCAGCCGGGGGGAGGGGTGGGCGTTTGTGGATATTCTTCCTGGAACTGTCCCTGGAGCTCCAGTAAAGATCCACTTTTATCTTATCTCCTATACTGAAAGGATCTTGAGTTTCATTTCTAGGCTGAAAAAGGCAGCATTTCAGATGAGTTATTCTCCAGCTGCACTGTTACAAACACTGGAAAAATGAAAGACCGTTCACTTTAAGCACTCAAAACACAGCTCCTTCTACCCATATTCTCCCTACTGGAACTATAGGATCAGTCTTCTCTGTGGGTTTTGCCCTCCCTATCCATTCAAAGTCCCACATAGTCTTGCTTGTCAGGTGCCAAGCTATGGTATCCACCCCCCCCCCCACCACGACCCAGAAACCCGGTCTTATCGCCACTTGAGGTGATAGGAGCAGAAGCAAACAAGGTGGTTACTATGACTGTTCCAGGGGAATGGCACTGGTGCCAAGTACCCACTCCGCACTTACGTCGGCAGGAGTAATGGGTGGGAGCAGGAAGAGGGGGGAGGTAACTGCTCTTCTGTTTGTGATTTAACAGGATACCTGCAACCCATACACCCCCTGGAGCAAAACATCTGGGTGACCCTGGCTAAGGCAACTGGACAAGATCCCTTATGCCTTAGCACTGCTGCGCCTCAGAAGCCATTCACAAAGTGTCTGATCGGCATCCTTCTCACCACCCCTGAACTGCCACAGTTATGGAACAGCACCCCTGCCTCCTCAGCCTACCCGGATACATTGTCTCCCCGTGGGAAATTCCCTGCTTTACCCCCACAGGAACTGCAGATTTTAGGCACCTTGAATGCACATAGCTGTACCACCTTCACATTTCTCAGCACAAGGAATAGCCCTATGGCTTGGTGGGTCAATGCCACAACACCATGCTACCCAAGTGTTTCACACCGGTGTAATTCAATCACAAACTAAAACTAACCTTGAGTTTTAGTATACATATGCAACTCCCGCAGGGCATTTTCTTAATCTGTGCGGACTGAGCATGGACCAGAGTGCCAATGGCAATTAAAGGTGGTCCATCTATGTTGGAGAAGGAGCAGAAAGCTCTCCTACATATTATTACTCAGCAAAAGAAAGAATAGAATTAAAAACTGAGTTTGAGCTAGAGAAAAAATAAGCATACCAGCTGATTGAAATACAAACTGGAAAAACCAGCTTTGCAAAGATCTAAACCTGGAGCTGCTATGGTAATCTGAGAACTCTCATAGGCTATACACAAATGACGTAGAACTTGTATCTCCTCCTAAATTGGTTAGTAGAAATTAGCATATTCATCAGGAAACCTGTTAACTAAGCGAACAAAGCAAATTTTGCTAAGACTGCATTTTTCACTCCCTGCTTGCAACTTCCCTCTCCCCTCTTACCATGTGGGATCACCACGGAGCTGCGAGAAGCCGCCACGTGGTCGGTCCCACTTCCCTACCTCATCTACTCAAGAAATAAACCCACATGCTTTGAAAATGGATGCAGAGAGTCTGGCTCCCCTGTCCCTTCCCCTTCCCTCCCCCCCTCCCCCCCCCGCAGTCCGCCCCTGCCGCCTCCGAGCGCGCCTCTTTCCCTCCCCCCCTCCCCCCCCCTGCAGTCCGCCCCTGCCGCCTCCGAGCGCGCCTCTTTCCCCCCCTCCCCCCCCCCCCCCCCCCCGCGTGTCCTGCTGCCCGTTCCGGCGGCACGGACACTCCCTTCGCCGCCTCCCCGTGCTGGAGCCGGCGCGGTCCACGGCTCCACCATGGCGCGGGCGAGCGACCCAACCCCCGTCCC
The DNA here is from genome assembly GCA_036630365.1 of Acanthiza pusilla. Classification (NCBI taxonomy): domain Eukaryota; kingdom Metazoa; phylum Chordata; class Aves; order Passeriformes; family Acanthizidae; genus Acanthiza; species Acanthiza pusilla. The sequence goes on from JAXCHO010000625.1 coordinate 36,828, forward strand.
GGGGCAGCGCAGAAACACTCCCCTTCCGCCTGCGGCAGCCCCTCCCTCCTCCTCCACGAGTCCCTGTTTTCTCGTTCGCATTCCCGCACAAGCCACCGTGCCCGTCCCGACCTCCCCTGCCGCCTCCGGCGGCATTCGCCGCTTGACACCACCCATCCCTCCCCCACGGCTCCACGACAACGAAGCACCACCGCCGCCGCCTATCCCGACACAGACGAGCCATCCCGTCTCTGCAACGATCCACCCCGTGTTCAGCACACCACGACCGTATCCCAAAACACCGTCGAAAATCCGGTTCCGTCCAGCACCCCTATCTTCGCCGACAACTTTTCCATGCACCCCACCAAACTTTTTCCAACTTCCTCGCCGCCATCCAAACAGCACCGACCTCCCACCGCTGCTATCTACAAAGCCATTCACGCCCCGAGCACCACCTGACGCTTCTTTCTCCTCACCGACCCACCTACAACAAAAGACAACACCGTCTAACATAACAAATACTTTAACACAGACAATTTCCAACAATTCAAACCTAATAATATTCCTCTGTATCCTTTACAAATATCACCTATATCCTTAAATAATTCCACTTCTCCCCGACCATTCAATATTTCTTACTCCCCCACAAATCAAAAAATAATACAAAAAATATATACCAAATTTTACAAACCCTTTTATATCAACAGAGAGGGGGAGAATCCCAGGTTACACCTCAAAGAAAGCGACATAAAGCTTTGCATGTCTGTAATTTTCAAAAAAGCTTTCCAGAGGGACCTGACCCCTTCATATACTAATATTTCCTAACCACCTAAAAAGCAAAATTGAAATACAACCCCCCAAATTTGATTAAAAATTTAAAATCAAAACAAATACAAAAACCATACAGGTCTTGTAACTTGGGAGAAGGCATTTTCTTTTGTTTTCACAGGTACAAAGCTCGAAGAAATTCCAGCAAAAGTATGTGAAATCCTGTCACATCAGCAAGCAGTCGCAGAAAAAAGAAAAAAAAAAAACAAAAGAAAAAAGAAAAAAAAAAAACAAAAACACGAGAAGCAAAAACCCACAGCTGAGCTAGCAAAACCAACAAGAAAAAGTAATCTGTCAAAAAAGACAGCCCAAAAACAAAATGAACTTTATAATTTACATGAATATATGTTATGATTTTTTTTCTTTGTATTAATTGTTATAATAAAGTTTTACTTGTAATTCAAATCAATGACAAAAAAGCCTGAATTACTTTAGCCAAGTTTACAAACTCTAATACAACACAAAGCCCTAACAAACCCCTTACAACTTGTTTAATTAAAACATTAATTCTCTTCCATTACCATATAAACATAACTGTAAAATTTTTTTAAAAAAATTGTATTATATAATATTATCTAATTATACTGTATCCATTCATAAACAACTACAAAACTTAAGAAATTTAGCCAACCAAATTACAGTAAATGACCCATCTTAGCTAAACAATTTGTTTCATGACTAGAACTTCATATCTTGGCTAAAGGAACTCTTTAAAATAAGTTTAATTGTGTTTATAGTAATAATTGTAGTGTTAATAGCAATTCCCTGTATACTTCAATGTGTAAAAAAGCTTATATCTTAGTAGTTCATCAAAACGGGGGAGATGTTGGAGAAGGAGCAGAAAGCTCTCCTACATATTATTACTCAGCAAAAGAAAGAATAGAATTAAAAACTGAGTTTGAGCTAGAGAAAAAATAAGCATACCAGCTGATTGAAATACAAACTGGAAAAACCAGCTTTGCAAAGATCTAAACCTGGAGCTGCTATGGTAATCTGAGAACTCTCATAGGCTATACACAAATGACGTAGAACTTGTATCTCCTCCTAAATTGGTTAGTAGAAATTAGCATATTCATCAGGAAACCTGTTAACTAAGCGAACAAAGCAAATTTTGCTCAGACTGCATTTTTCACTCCCTGCTTGCAACTTCCCTCTCCCCTCTTACCACGTGGGATCACCACGGAGCTGCGAGAAGCCGCCACGTGGTCGGTCCCACTTCCCTACCTCATCTACTCAAGAAATAAACCCACATGCTTTGAAAATGGATGCAGAGAGTCTGGCTACATCATTGCAGAAGGAAACCAGGACAATATTACTCTAATACATCTACTTTGGGGAAAGTAACCCTCTTTTCTCTAAAGATGACAATTGCACTATGGAGCCAACAAAACTGAACTCACCACTCTCATACTCACAGCATACATGCTTTTACTTCTGCCTGCAGAGATACAGCTGAGTTCTGGAACACTGCCAAGATAATCACTGCCTCTTCATCGGCTCCTGGGCTTGCAAGTGCACAAGGCCTCAGGAGCCTGAACAAACCTGGCTGTTGGTTGGCCAAGTTTAGTAATGCTACCAGCATAGCGATAGCTGACTCGTTAATTGATGTAGACAGCATTAGACATGCTATATTCCAAAATCAAGCAGCAATTGATTTTTTGCTTTTACTGCATGGGCATGGGTGCAAAGAATTTGACAGGTTATGTTGTATGAACTTAAGTGACCATTCCCGCTCTTCCATCCCTCCACTGCCCTGCACTGACTTGCTCGGCCATCCCCACCTTGACTTCCCCACCCATTTGTCCAGGCCCAGCCTTGCCTTCCCTTCTCCTTCTGGGACTCTCATTGCCTTGCCTACCTCCCCCTTGCCTTGCCTTGCCCTGTAAACACAGCAGTTGCCTTCTGTTGCCCTCAAAGCCCTCACTTGCCTTGCAGGACCTTGCTCACCCCTCCCCCACCTGGAATTCAAGACCCTTCTTTTCGTGACAATTCTTCAACTTGCCTTGCCCTGCCTGCTTCCCTCAGGAAGCCTTCAAGGCCTTCACATACCCGCAGTGTTTCAGGAGCATGGAAGAGGAAGCCCATAGGAGGTCACGTGAAGCCAGACCTGTCTGTCCCAGCAGCTTTTGCCTGGCATCAATTCTTGCATGTATGGAATTTTGGACAGGCAATCCACATTTGTCTTCTGGGCTCCGGAACCAAAATGACAGTTCTTCTGCATTGGAAGGAAAGCAGGTAGCCCCAGTGTTTTAGGTGCAGATTAGAGATGGTGCAGGTGAGAGCAAGGCCAGTCAAATCAATCTTTCCTGGCCACTTCCGCCTGCCAGCAATCTATGAACCTCACCTGTCTTGCCTTGCTAAACCACCATTGCTGTGCATTCCCTTTCATGCCCATTCCCTACCCTAGACCTGCTTACTGCTTGTGTCTGCGACTGAATTCATGTCAAAGGCCCTGCCATATTTGGTCCTGTGCTTGTTGTGCATGTCCACGAGATAATGAAGAAAAGAGAATGAAGAAAACTTTCTTGCTTGACTCCACTTCCTCCTTCCGGTTTTCCTAGCACCTTCAGTTTCAACTCTGTGATTAAAACTTCCGGTCTCCCTAGCACACTCCGATTCAACTCTATGATACAAAACTTCCGGTCTTCCTAGCACCTGCAGTTTTAACTCTGTGGTTAAAACTTCCGGTCTCCCTAGCACATCCAATTTTTAACTCTGTCATACCAACTTCCGGCCTTCCTAGCACATCCGGTTTTTGTAACCAACTCTACTTTTGCTTGTATTGTAGCCTAAAAGACAGGCTACCTGAAACAGAGGCCAAGACAAATTAGGAGTATAAAAAGCAGACAATTTATTTAAGGCCTGCAGAGGCCTTAAAGGTAGATTCAGGCAAACAAAGTCCCCTGTCGGGGACGACACCCAAAAAGGACCCCGAGTCACGAGCTCTTCACCTTTTATAAGTTCTGTTTCATTAGCATATTGGCCCTTAATTCTCCAATCGTACCCTCAGGTGATGATGTTAACCACCCCAGGCCTGCTCCCCCCATCTCACAGTTGTTTACATATTTTCAAGCCCTAAGGCAATGAATATGTCCTTGAATCTGTACTCAGAGAGTCTTGTTTTGGCTAAAGGTGCTGGGAACAGGGGATTTTAGCACTTTGTAAGAAGCACAGAACTACAGCAAGTTACAGCTACATGAAGAGTAAAAAACTAGAAATACCTGAAGGCATCAGTATAGCTCATTGTATTATTGCTTGAATTGCCATTGTTTGTTAGACAGCCTTGTCATTGTTTGCTAGCAGCCAATCTTAATGCGCCACAGTAATTATGAAAAGGTATAAGAGCAGCAGCAGCAGAGAATAATTAAGAGCTTCTTCTGGCTAATTCTAAACAAAACTCAGCTCCCACTTTTCACCACAGTTAAATAAAACTATTGTTCTGGAAATGATCTTTCCTCTCCTTTGCGGTGGATGCCAGTCCCTATTGTCCCTACTGACTATATTTCACTTATCATTGTGGGATGGTTTTGGCACCTATGGAATGAATGCCTTTGGATAAAATGAAAATCCTGCAAATCAAAAGCCTCTTTGCATAAGGGGAAGATGAAGAAAGCAGAGAAGTTTTCAGATGTATCTTAGCTTGCTTTTTACATTAATTTTACCTTTGTTTCTGATGCCAAAGTGATTTTTGCCTTTTTACTTTTCTGTATTTGTGACCTTGCCAGTAGTTTTTCCCCAGCCAGAAAGACCAAACTCATTGCAGAGCTCCAAGCCCTGGAGGGCACAAGGCCCCTCTCCTGTCTTGCTTCTTCCTGGGAACCAAGCCTGACAACAAGATCTTCAAGACACATTTTAGTCAACAAGTCCAACTAGTACCAAGGGTGGGGGGGCTCCAGAGAAGGGGCTTGACCTGGGGGGAATTGCATCCCCACTTGTCCTCTGAATTGGTGCTTTTGATCAATGATGCTAATTTCCTAAAACCTAGAAGACTGTATTCAGCCGGGGGGAGGGGTGGGCGTTTGTGGATATTCTTCCTGGAACTGTCCCTGGAGCTCCAGTAAAGATCCACTTTTATCTAATCTCCTATACTGAAAGGATCTTGAGTTTCATTTCTAGGCTGAAAAAGGCAGCATTTCAGATGAGTTATTCTCCAGCTGCACTGTTACAAACACTGGAAAAATGAAAGACCGTTCACTTTAAGCACTCAAAACACAGCTCCTTCTACCCATATTCTCCCTACTGGAACTATAGGATCAGTCTTCTCTGTGGGTTTTGCCCTCCCTATCCATTCAAAGTCCCACATAGTCTTGCTTGTCAGGTGCCAAGCTATGGTATCCACCCCCCCCCCCACCACGCCCCAGAAACCCGGTCTTATCGCCACTTGAGGTGATAGGAGCAGAAGCAAACAAGGTGGTTACTATGACTGTTCCAGGGGAATGGCACTGGTGCCAAGTACCCACTCCGCACTTACGTCGGCTGGAGTAATGGGTGGGAGCAGGAAGAGGGGGGAGGTAACTGCTCTTCTGTTTGTGATTTAACAGGATACCTGCAACCCATACACCCCCTGGAGCAAAACATCTGGGTGACCCTGGCTAAGGCAACTGGACAAGATCCCTTATGCCTTAGCACTGCTGCGCCTCAGAAGCCATTCACAAAGTGTCTGATCGGCATCCTTCTCACCACCCCTGAACTGCCACAGTTATGGAACAGCACCCCTGCCTCCTCAGCCTACCCGGATACATTGTCTCCCCGTGGGAAATTCCCTGCTTTACCCCCACAGGAACTGCAGATTTTAGGCACCTTGAATGCACATAGCTGTACCACCTTCACATTTCTCAGCACAAGGAATAGCCCTATGGCTTGGTGGGTCAATGCCACAACACCATGCTACCCAAGTGTTTCACACCGGTGTAATTCAATCACAAACTAAAACTAACCTTGAGTTTTAGTATACATATGCAACTCCCGCAGGGCATTTTCTTAATCTGTGCGGACTGAGCATGGACCAGAGTGCCAATGGCAATTAAAGGTGGTCCATCTACTTTGGGGAAAGTAACCCTCTTTTCTCTAAAGATGACAATTGCACTATGGAGCCAACAAAACTGAACTCACCACTCTCATACTCACAGCATACATGCTTTTACTTCTGCCTGCAGAGATACAGCTGAGTTCTGGAACACTGCCAAGATAATCACTGCCTCTTCATCGGCTCCTGGGCTTGCAAGTGCACAAGGCCTCAGGAGCCTGAACAAACCTGGCTGTTGGTTGGCCAAGTTTAGTAATGCTACCAGCATAGCGATAGCTGACTTGTTAATTGATGTAGACAGCATTAGACATGCTATATTCCAAAATCAAGCAGCAATTGATTTTTTGCTTTTACTGCGTGGGCATGGGTGCAAAGAATTTGACAGGTTATGTTGTATGAACTTAAGTGACCATTCCCGCTCTTCCATCCCTCCACTGCCCTGCACTGACTTGCTCAGCCATCCCCACCTTGACTTCCCCACCCATTTGTCCAGGCCCAGCCTTGCCTTCCCTTCCCTTCCCTTCTTTTTCTAGAACTCTCATTGTCTTGCTTATCTCTCCCTTGCCTTGCCTTGCCCTGTAAATGCAGCAGTTGCCTTCTGTTGCCCTCAAAGCCTTCACTTGCCTTGCAGGACCTTGCTCACCCCTCCCCCACCTGGAATTCAAGACCCCTCTTTTCGTGGCATTTCTTCAACTTGCCTTGCCCTGCCTGCTTCCCTCAGGAAGCCTTCAAGGCCTTCACATACCCGCAGCGTTTCAGGAGCATGGAAGAGGAAGCCCATAGGAGCCAAACCCGTCTGTCCCAGCAGCTTTTTTCTGGCATCAATTCTTGCATGTACAGGATTTTGGACTGGCAATCCACATTTGTCTTCTGAGCTCTGGGACCAAGATGACAGTTCTTCTGCATTGGAAGGAAAGCAGGTAGCCCCAGTGTTTTAGGTGCAGATTAGAGCTGGCACAGGTGAGAGCAAGACTGTTATTATACACTCAATTGTGGGTTTTGCATTATGAGCAAAGGTAATTAAGGCAACAGATACAACTACAGGTGCAATACATAAGAGATAGAGAACAGTACTTTAAAAATATACAGATCATTAACCATTTAACTATTAGCTACTACCCAGAGTCCACAATCACGGGAGAGTCCCATTTTACAGGTGAGACTTGAAGACCTTTCCCGGGCAAGGTTGTCAAGTTTACCTGAAAAGGGGTTCCAGCTCTCCAAGCCCAATTGGTGAGCCAAAATGACTCAATTGCAGTTTTAGGGTAGAAACATCTGGGATTAAAGATTCAGTACCCGATCAGCTTAGGGCCAGGGCTTGGCCAGTGTCCAGGCCTTACCTGAGAGGGTCTCTCTAAATCTTCTAAACAAGCTTCTATTAATATCAATTCTTTAAAGCAATATACTTCTTGCAGATCGGCGTTGTGGTTTAGTTTTAACTAAATAATCAATGGTACCATAAACAAATTACAAATAGCTGTGAACAAAGAGACACATATGTATAGCATCAAATAATGTTTTCTGGGTAATGCTCTCTGTAAAAGCTTAGTAAATTCATATCATTACTTTAACAACACATCTAGAATTTCATGTTTTGACAGAACTTAAACTTTAACTTCACTTAAAATTAAGATAAATCTAACAGAGCTTAAAGTTAACATCATTGAAAGCAAAAATTAATGTCAAGCACTTAAAAAATAAGTCCTATCTCATAGGTGCCTCTACCCAGACTTACATGCTGATAAAATACAAATTAACAGAGACAATTCACACACATGTACAGGAAAACAAAATTAAACTTGCCTTTGTTAAAGTTATTACGGGGCTAACTGACTCTTAGGCCACAAAATGCTTTACAGAATTGGCCTCAGGATGCTACTCAGCCAGTTCTGGCTCTGAGGCAGCAAGTTACACCCCTCTGCCAGCTGTTACAAATTCACTAAACAACACCACCACTCACAAACATGGAAATTTTCTTCACTCGACTACAAGCGTCTGTTTTCTCTTTTCTTTCTTTCAGAGGTTACCAAAATTCAACTTCTTAATCAAACTGAAAACCAACAGACTTTACATAAATTTTGATCAACTTAAAGTTGACAGGTCTGACTTATAAACTCAAAAGACATAAAAGACTCAAACAACATTCTTAGTACATTTGCTGCAGCACTTTCACACTTGTACGCACACAGATACTGATTAAGGTATACCTATGGAAAGAAAAATAGTCCTTTGAATTCAGTGAGGTAGTCACTCTGAATGCCTTTGCATTCTTTTAACTTTAAATTTACTAAAATTAGATACAAGATTAAGAGTATACCTTAAGAGTTTTAGATACAGCAGAATTTAACTTATTTTGACTTTCTTCGCACAAGAAACTACTGAAAATTCATCATACAGCAGTTAAACATTTGCGAATAATATCAAGAAATAAATCTAAAGTGTGTCAGATTTACAGTCATGTGGAAAATGCCTGTTCACTCCTCTAAGATAAATGTAAGTTTATTAAGATGTTTTCGAGATGCAGCTTTACTCACAGGGATGATAGCACTGCACGTTCTTGGAAAATTGCATTTAAGACCTGCTTAACTTGCTGATGGTAGGACAGCTTTCTGTAAAAATAATTACAAACGGTTTGAGATGTAAAGCACATGTGTCTACATGGCAAAAACAATTGCATTTAAATTGTCTTATTAAAGCTGTATAGGCAGACAGGTAAAGCTGGCACCACGCTACATGTTTTTACAGTAGAGGATCGTGAGCTAATTATATTCGATTTCCAAACAGCTTCTGCAGATAACAAACATGGAGTTAGGCCTAGTATAGGCCTCACCCTCAGCCTGCCCGGATACATTGTCTCCCCGTGGGAAATTCCCTGCTTTACCCCCACAGGAACTGCAGATTTTAGGCACCTTGAATGCACATAGCTGTACCACCTTCACATTTCTCAGCACAAGGAATAGCCCTATGGCTTGGTGGGTCAATGCCACAACACCATGCTACCCAAGTGTTTCACACTGGTGTAATTCAATCACAAACTAAAACTAACCTTGAGTTTTAGTATGCATATGCAACTCCCGCAGGGCATTTTCTTCATCTGTGCGGACTGAGCATGGACCAGAGTGCCAATGGCAATTAAAGGTGGTCCATCTACTTTGGGGAAAGTAACCCTCTTTTCTCTAAAGATGACAATTGCACTATGGAGCCAACAAAACTGAACTCACCACTCTCATACTCACAGCATACATGCTTTTACTTCTGCCTGCAGAGATACAGCTGAGTTCTGGAACACTGCCAAGATAATCACTGCCTCTTCATCGGCTCCTGGGCTTGCAAGTGCACAAGGCCTCAGGAGCCTGAACAAACCTGGCTGTTGGTTGGCCAAGTTTAGTAATGCTACCAACATAGCGATAGCTGACTCGTTAATTGATGTAGACAGCATTAGACATGCTATATTCCAAAATCAAGCAGCAATTGATTTTTTGCTTTTACTGCGTGGGCATGGGTGCAAAGAATTTGACAGGTTATGTTGTATGAACTTAAGTGACCATTCCCGCTCTTCCATCCCTCCACTGCCCTGCACTGATTTGCTCAGCCATCCCCACCTTGACTTCCCCACCCATTTGTCCAGGCCCAGCCTTGCCTTCCCTTCCCTTCTTTTTCTAGAACTCTCATTGTCTTGCTTATCTCTCCCTTGCCTTGCCTTGCCCTGTAAATGCAGCAGTTGCCTTCTGTTGCCCTCAAAGCCTTCACTTGCCTTGCAGGACCTTGCTCACCCCTCCCCCACCTGGAATTCAAGACCCCTCTTTTCGTGGCATTTCTTCAACTTGCCTTGCCCTGCCTGCTTCCCTCAGGAAGCCTTCAAGGCCTTCACATACCCGCAGTGTTTCAGGAGCATGGAAGAGGAAGCCCATAGGAGCCAAACCCGTCTGTCCCAGCAGCTTTTGCCTGGCATCAATTCTTGCATGTACAGAATTTTGGACTGGCAATCCACATTTGTCTTCTGAGCTCTGGGACCAAGATGACAGTTCTTCTGCATTGGAAGGAAAGCAGGTAGCCCCAGTGTTTTAGGTGCAGATTAGAGCTGGCACAGGTGAGAGCAAGACCAGTCAAGTCAGTCTTTCCTGGCCGCTTTTGTCTACCAGCAGCTGCCTTGCCTTGGCAACCCAAGAGTTTCCTCTTCTTGCCCTGCTAAACCTCCATGGCTTTGAGTTCTCTTCTGTGCCCATGCCCCACCTGGCTACAGCTTTCCTCCACGGCCTTGCTTTGCCTACTCCTTCCTGTTTCTGCCTGGCCTACCCATCACTGGGCTTACCTTCTTATGCCTAGCCTTGCCTCTAACTTCTGGACCTTCTCTTGCCTACCACTCCATTTGCTTTCCCCTCACTGCTCTGGCCTTGTCTACCTCCCCCTTGACTTGCCTCCAATTGCCTACACTTGCCTTGTGTTGCCTTGCCTGCATGGAAGGCAAGGTAAAGAGTGGTAGGCAAGGCAAAGCAAAGCAAGGACGATGTAGGCAGGGCAAGGGAAGGCAGATGCAAGAAAGGCAAGCAAAGCAAGAGGAGGCTAGGAAAAACTGGGCAAGGTAGAGAAGGCAAGTCCCAGCCAAAAGACTCGGAGTGCCTTTCCTTGAGAAGCAAAGGCCATAGTGCCAGTGTCAGTGGAGCAGAAGGAAAGGTACCATGGGGAGGTACAGTCCAGCAAGACATTTCTCTCCTGGCCCCTTCTGGGTAGGAGTAATTGTTGGACGTATGCAATACTGGAGGTGCTATGCAACTTTGGCTTGGTAAGCTCCTGAAGGAGAATGGCAAGGCTTTTTCATGGGAAGGAAAGCACGCAACCCCAGCGCTGGAGGCGCAGAGAAGAAGCTGCCCAGTGGAGGTCCGGGGCACCAGCTGCTTTCTGTCCTGACATATCTGGTGTGGAAGCATTGCTTCAGTTTGTACACTTTACGGACATGGAATCCATCTTTGGAAGGTGGCCTCTTGAAAGATTCAGTTTGGCAGGTGGTTTCCGCGTCTCAGAAGTGGCCTTCTGAAATTCTGGCAACACCATCTTTTGGACAAGGTCAACCGCTCTGCTCAGTCTTGGTGGGTAGCCTACCTAGCAGCCTAGGTAATGCTGAGGAACAGTGTTCTGGCACCTTTGCATGGGATCAGTCCCTGGATGTTCTGTATTTTGGAGGAGGGGATGCCATTTCATTGGAGATGGGCTTCTAATTCCTCTCTTTTGCAAAGGAAACAACTTTGCATGTGTACATTGGTTGGTCTTAGTGAATTTTAAGACTTTTGCCCATAGGCAGTTCTCTGGCTTAGTGCTGTTGAACTGTCAGTGGGAATGCAAACGCCAGGCTGTTGAGCTTTTTGTCCTGGTCCCGTTCATGTGGGAGCAGCTCCCCTCCATGGTGCTGGACCTGACTGGATGCAGACTCAGTGAGACTGCAGGGTTAGGATGGTAGCAAGAGCTGAGAAGGAAAGGGCCGATAGCAGGGTGTGTGCTGGTACCTCGACGGGTGCAGTTGAAGTTGTCGGCAGCAAGAGCTTTCTCAGCTGGCATCTTTGTGAGCTCTGCTTTAGCCAGATGTTCTCAAGTTTGTAGCCAGATTCTTGTGAGAGTGAAAAGAATTTTTAAGGCAAAGGCCACTAGAGTGTGGTGCAAATAAGAGTTTGCAGTTGGAAGGGGAAGATCAAAGCAATCTTTTGGGGCTGACAGTCGAGTTGAGAGCAGGCACCTTTCCAACTTGGCTGTGGAATTGGGCGGCTTCCGAGCTGGACACAGCGCGATACCTTTAAAAGCAAGTCGAGAGTGCCATCGTGTGGTTGATTCCATATGAGCGCTGACAGAGTCCAGGCAAAAGCCAAGCTCTTTTCTGGCCCGGCCCCACTCGTGTGCGAGCAGCAGTTCGTGGAGAAGCTCCGTGGTGAATCCTGTCCCTTGGACACTGAACGAATGTGAAGCTACATCTAGCGGAGAAGGAAGAGGAATCATTTCACAGCTGGCTGCACGGTGTTTCGGCAGCAAAACAAAAGGAAATTGGGAGCAGCTCCCCTTCATGGTGCTGGACCATGGTGCTGAGAAGGAAAGGGCCGATAGCAGGGTGTGTGCTGGTACCTCGACGGGTGCAGTTGAAGTTGTCGGCAGCAAGAGCTTTCTCAGTTGGCATCCTTGTGAGCTCTGCTTTTGCCAGATGTTCTCAAGTTTGTAGCCAGATTCTTGTGAGAGAGAAAAGAATTATTTGGGCAAAGGCGTTGGTGTTGCCGTTAGAGTGTGGTGCAAATAAGAGTTTGCAGTTGGAAGGGGAAGATCAAAGCAATCTTTTGGGGCTGACAGATGAGTTGAGAGCAGGCACCTTCCCAACTTGGCTGTAGAATCGGGAGGATTCCGAGCTGGACACAGCGGGATTCCTTTAAAAGCAAGTCGAGAGTGCCATCGTGTGGTTGATTCCATATGAGCGCTGACAGAGTCCAGGCAAAAGCCAAGCTCACTTCCACGAAGGTCTGGAAACACTGGCACACGGGACACAATGTGCAGAGAGAGAAGGAGCAAGAGAGAGAGAGAAGCACTTTGCCCCAAATTCAGTCTTACAGAACTCGTGCACTTGGAGTTCCCAGAGAAGGTGGCGTGCGTGGAGAAGGTTTTCTCCACGTAGCCTCTTCTGTTCGCTTCTTTGCCGGACCGCAGAAAGACGCCCGCTTCCCTCTCGCGCTTTGCGAGCGAAAAGGCGCCTAGCCGGCGAAGGTGCGTCTTCGGCGGCCAGAAGGCGAAACGAAAACCGGCACTGTGCCCTGCTGCTACGCTCCCTGCATTTCACATCCAAACTGCACCAGCACGCATAGCAACATGCAGGCTCACCTCCAAAAGATGTTTCCCGCTGCCACGAAGGTCTGGCAGCACTGGCACTCGGGACAAAATGTGCAGAGAGAGAAGAGGGAGAGAGGGAGAGAAGCACTTTGCCCCAGCTTCAGTCTGACAGAACTCGTGCACTTGGAGTTCCCAGAGAAGGTAGAGTGCGTGGAGAAGGTTTTCTCCACGTAGCCTCTTCTGTTCGCGTTTTTGCCGCACCGCAGAGAGCCGCCCGCTTCTCTCTCGCGCTTTGCGAGCGAAGGACGCCTAGCCGGCGAAGGTGCGTCTTCGGCGGCTGCAAAGCGAAGCGAGAGCCGGTACGGCGCCCTGCTGCTGTGCTCCCTGCATTTCACATCCAAACTGCACCAGCACGCATAGCAGCATGCAGGCTCATCTCCAAAAGATGTTTCCTGCTGCCACGAAGTTCTGGCAACACTGGCACTAAGTCACACTCTGCAGAGAGAGAAAAAGCAAGAGAGATTGAGATGCACTTTGCCCCAGCTTCAGTCTTACAGAACTCGTGCACTTGGAGTTCCCAGAGAAGGTAGAGTGCGTGGAGAATGCTCTCTCCACGTAGCCTCTTCTGTTCGCGTTTTTGCCGCACCGCAGAGAGCCGCCCGCTTCTCTCTCGCGCTTTGCGAGCGAAGGGCGCCTAGCCGGCGAAGGTGCGTCTTCTTCGGCAAGAAAGCGAAGCGAGAGCCGGTACGGCGCCCTGCTGCTGTACTCCCCGCATTTTACTTCCAAACTGCACCAGCACGCATCGCAGCATGCAGGCTCATCTCCAAAGGATGTTTCCTGCCGCCACGAAGTTCTGGCAGCACTGGCACTCGGGACAAAATATGCAGAGAGAGAGGGAACGAGAGAGAGAGAAAAGAACTTCGCCCCAGCTTCAGCCTTGCAGAACTCGTGCACTTGGAGTTCCCAGAGAAGGTAGCGTGCGTGGAGAAGGTTTTCTCCACGTAGCCGCTTCTGTTCGCATCTTTGCCGCACCGCAGAGAGCCGCCCGCTTCTCTCTCGCGCTTTGCGAGCGAAGGACGCCTAGCCGGCGAAGGTGCGTCTTCGGCGGCTGCAAAGCGAAGCGAGAGCCGGTACGGCGCCCTGCTGCTGTGTTCCCTGCATTTCACATCCAAACTGCACCAGCACGCATAGCAGCATGCAGGCTCATCTCCAAAAGATGTTTCCTGCTGCCACGAAGATCTGGCAACACTGGCACTAAGTCACACTCTGCAGAGAGAGAAAAAGCAAGAGAGATTGAGATGCACTTTGCCCCAGCTTCAGTCTTACAGAACTCGTGCACTTGGAGTTCCCAGAGAAGGTAGAGTGCGTGGAGAATGCTCTCTCCACGTAGCCTCTTCTGTTCGCGTTTTTGCCGCACCGCAGAGAGCCGCCCGCTTCTCTCTCGCGCTTTGCGAGCGAAGGGCGCCTAGCCGGCGAAGGTGCGTCTTCTTCGGCAAGAAAGCGAAGCGAGAGCCGGTACGGCGCCCTGCTGCTGTGCTCGCTGCATTTCACATCCAAACTGCACCAGCACGCATAGCAGCATGCAGGCTCATCTCCAAAAGATGTTTCCTGCTGCCACGAAGATCTGGCAACACTGGCACTAAGTCACACTCTGCAGAGAGAGAAAAAGCAAGAGAGATTGAGATGCACTTTGCCCCAACTTCAGTCTTACAGAACTCGTGCACTTGGAGTTCCCAGAGAAGGTAGAGTGCGTGGAGAATGCTCTCTCCACGTAGCCTCTTCTGTTCGCGTTTTTGCCGCACCGCAGAGAGCCGCCCGCTTCTCTCTCGCGCTTTGCGAGCGAAGGGCGCCTAGCCGGCGAAGGTGCGTCTTCTTCGGCAAGAAAGCGAAGCGAGAGCCGGTACGGCGCCCTGCTGCTGTGCTCGCTGCATTTCACATCCAAACTGCACCAGCACGCATAGCAGCATGCAGGCTCATCTCCAAAAGATGTTTCCTGCTGCCACGAAGATCTGGCAACACTGGCACTAAGTCACACTCTGCAGAGAGAGAAAAAGCAAGAGAGATTGAGATGCACTTTGCCCCAGCTTCAGCCTTGCAGAACTCGTGCACTTGGAGTTCCCAGAGAAGGTAGAGTGCGTGGAGAATGCTCTCTCCACGTAGCCTCTTCTGTTCGCGTTTTTGCCGCACCGCAGAGAGCCGCCCGCTTCTCTCTCGCGCTTTGCGAGCGAAGGGCGCCTAGCCGGCGAAGGTGCGTCTTCTTCGGCAAGAAAGCGAAGCGAGAGCCGGTACGGCGCCCTGCTGCTGTACTCCCCGCATTTTACTTCCAAACTGCACCAGCACGCATCGCAGCATGCAGGCTCATCTCCAAAGGATGTTTCCTGCCGTCACGATGTTCTGGCAGCACTGGCACTCGGGACAAAATATGCAGAGAGAGAGGGAGCGAGAGAGAGAGAAAAGAACTTCGCCCCAGCTTCAGCCTTGCAGAACTCGTGCACTTGGAGTTCCCAGAGAAGGTAGCGTGCGTGGAGAATGTTTTCTCCACGTAGCCTTTTCTGTTCGCGTTTTTGTACGCGTTCTGTAAGACTGAAGCTGTGGCAAAGTGCATCTCAATCTCTCTTGCTTTTTCTCTCTCTGCACATTTTGTCCCGACTGCCAGTGCTGCCAAATCTTGGTGGCAGTGGCAAACTTCCTTTGGAGATGAGCCTGCATGCTGCTATGCGTGCTGGTGTAGTTTGGATGTGAAATGCAGCGAGCACAGCAGCAGGGCGCCGTACCGGCTCTCGCTTCGCTTTGCAGCCGCCGAAGACGCACCTTCGCCGGCTAGGCGTCCTTCGCTCGCAAAGCGCGAGAGAGAAGCGGGCGTCTTTCTGCGGTCCGGCAAAGATGCGAACAGAAGAGGCTACGTGGAGAAAACCTTCTCCACGCACTCTACCTTCTCTGGGAACTCCAAGTGCACGAGTTCTGTAAGACTGAAGCTGGGGCTAAGTGCATCTCAATCTCTCTTGCTTTTTCTCTCTCTGCAGAGTGTGACTTAGTGCCAGTGTTGCCAGATCTTCGTGGCAGCAGGAAACATCTTTTGGAGATGAGCCTGCATGCTGCTATGCGTGCTGGTGCAGTTTGGATGTGAAATGCAGCGAGCACAGCAGCAGGGCGCCGTACCGGCTCTCGCTTCGCTTTCTTGCCGAAGAAGACGCACCTTCGCCGGCTAGGCGTCCTTCGCTCGCAAAGCGCGAGAGAGAAGCGGGCGACTCTCGGCGGTGCGGCAAAAACGCGAACAGAAGCGGCTACGTGGAGAAAACCTTCTCCACGCACGCTACCTTCTCTGGGAACTCCAAGTGCACGAGTTCTGCAAGGCTGAAGCTGGGGTAAAGTGCATCTCAATCTCTCTTGCTTTTTCTCTCTCTGCAGAGTGTGACTTAGTGCCAGTGTTGCCAGATCTTCGTGGCAGCAGGAAACATCTTTTGGAGATGAGCCTGCATGCTGCTATGCGTGCTGGTGCAGTTTGGATGTGAAATGCAGGGAGCACAGCAGCAGGGCGCCGTACCGGCTCTCGCTTCGCTTTGCAGCCGCCGAAGACGCACCTTCGCCGGCTAGGCGTCCTTCGCTCGCAAAGCGCGAGAGAGAAGCGGGCGGCTCTCTGCGGTGCGGCAAAGATGCGAACAGAAGCGGCTACGTGGAGAAAACCTTCTCCACGCACTCTACCTTCTCTGGGAACTCCAAGTGCACGAGTTCTGCAAGGCTGAAGCTGGGGCGAAGTTCTTTTCTCTCTCTCTCGCTCCCTCTCTCTCTGCATATTTTGTCCCGAGTGCCAGTGCTGCCAGAACTTCGTGGCGGCAGGAAACATCCTTTGGAGATGAGCCTGCATGCTGCGATGCGTGCTGGTGCAGTTTGGAAGTAAAATGCGGGGAGTACAGCAGCAGGGCGCCGTACCGGCTCTCGCTTCGCTTTCTTGCCGAAGAAGACGCACCTTCGCCGGCTAGGCGCCCTTCGCTCGCAAAGCGCGAGAGAGAAGCGGGCGGCTCTCTGCGGTGCGGCAAAAACGCGAACAGAAGAGGCTACGTGGAGAAAACCTTCTCCACGCACTCTACCTTCTCTGGGAACTCCAAGTGCACGAGTTCTGTAAGACTGAAGCTGGGGCAAAGTGCATCTCAATCTCTCTTGCTTTTTCTCTCTCTGCAGAGTGTGACTTAGTGCCAGTGTTGCCAGATCTTCGTGGCAGCAGGAAACATCTTTTGGAGATGAGCCTGCATGCTGCTATGCGTGCTGGTGCAGTTTGGATGTGAAATGCAGGGAGCACAGCAGCAGGGCGCCGTACCGGCTCTCGCTTCGCTTTGCAGCCGCCGAAGACGCACCTTCGCCGGCTAGGCGTCCTTCGCTCGCAAAGCGCGAGAGAGAAGCGGGCGGCTCTCTGCGGTGCGGCAAAGATGCGAACAGAAGCGGCTACGTGGAGAAAACCTTCTCCACGCACGCTACCTTCTCTGGGAACTCCAAGTGCACGAGTTCTGCAAGGCTGAAGCTGGGGCGAAGTTCTTTTCTCTCTCTCTCGCTCCCTCTCTCTCTGCATATTTTGTCCCGAGTGCCAGTGCTGCCAGAACTTCGTGGCGGCAGGAAACATCCTTTGGAGATGAGCCTGCATGCTGCGATGCGTGCTGGTGCAGTTTGGAAGTAAAATGCGGGGAGTACAGCAGCAGGGCGCCGTACCGGCTCTCGCTTCGCTTTGCAGCCGCCGAAGACGCACCTTCGCCGGCTAGGCGTCCTTCGCTCGCAAAGCGCGAGAGAGAAGCGGGCGGCTCTCTGCGGTGCGGCAAAAACGCGAACAGAAGAGGCTACGTGGAGAGAGCATTCTCCACGCACTCTACCTTCTCTGGGAACTCCAAGTGCACGAGTTCTGTAAGACTGAAGCTGGGGCAAAGTGCATCTCAATCTCTCTTGCTTTTTCTCTCTCTGCAGAGTGTGACTTAGTGCCAGTGTTGCCAGAACTTCGTGGCAGCAGGAAACATCTTTTGGAGATGAGCCTGCATGCTGCTATGCGTGCTGGTGCAGTTTGGATGTGAAATGCAGGGAGCACAGCAGCAGGGCGCCGTACCGGCTCTCGCTTCGCTTTGCAGCCGCCGAAGACGCACCTTCGCCGGCTAGGCGTCCTTCGCTCGCAAAGCGCGAGAGAGAAGCGGGCGGCTCTCTGCGGTGCGGCAAAAACGCGAACAGAAGAGGCTACGTGGAGAAAACCTTCTCCACGCACTCTACCTTCTCTGGGAACTCCAAGTGCACGAGTTCTGTCAGACTGAAGCTGGGGCAAAGTGCTTCTCTCCCTCTCTCCCTCTTCTCTCTCTGCACATTTTGTCCCGAGTGCCAGTGCTGCCAGACCTTCGTGGCAGCGGGAAACATCTTTTGGAGGTGAGCCTGCATGTTGCTATGCGTGCTGGTGCAGTTTGGATGTGAAATGCAGGGAGCGTAGCAGCAGGGCACAGTGCCGGTTTTCGTTTCGCCTTCTGGCCGCCGAAGACGCACCTTCGCCGGCTAGGCGCCTTTTCGCTCGCAAAGCGCGAGAGGGAAGCGGGCGTCTTTCTGCGGTCCGGCAAAGAAGCGAACAGAAGAGGCTACGTGGAGAAAACCTTCTCCACGCACGCCACCTTCTCTGGGAACTCCAAGTGCACGAGTTCTGTAAGACTGAATTTGGGGCAAAGTGCTTCTCTCTCTCTCTTGCTCCTTCTCTCTCTGCACATTGTGTCCCGTGTGCCAGTGTTTCCAGACCTTCGTGGAAGTGAGCTTGGCTTTTGCCTGGACTCTGTCAGCGCTCATATGGAATCAACCACACGATGGCACTCTCGACTTGCTTTTAAAGGAATCCCGCTGTGTCCAGCTCGGAATCCTCCCGATTCTACAGCCAAGTTGGGAAGGTGCCTGCTCTCAACTCATCTGTCAGCCCCAAAAGATTGCTTTGATCTTCCCCTTCCAACTGCAAACTCTTATTTGCACCACACTCTAACGGCAACACCAACGCCTTTGCCCAAATAATTCTTTTCTCTCTCACAAGAATCTGGCTACAAACTTGAGAACATCTGGCAAAAGCAGAGCTCACAAGGATGCCAACTGAGAAAGCTCTTGCTGCCGACAACTTCAACTGCACCCGTCGAGGTACCAGCACACACCCTGCTATCGGCCCTTTCCTTCTCAGCACCATGGTCCAGCACCATGAAGGGGAGCTGCTCCCAATTTCCTTTTGTTTTGCTGCCGAAACACCGTGCAGCCAGCTGTGAAATGATTCCTCTTCCTTCTCCGCTAGATGTAGCTTCACATTCGTTCAGTGTCCAAGGGACAGGATTCACCACGGAGCTTCTCCACGAACTGCTGCTCGCACACGAGTGGGGCCGGGCCAGAAAAGAGCTTGGCTTTTGCCTGGACTCTGTCAGCGCTCATATGGAATCAACCACACGATGGCACTCTCGACTTGCTTTTAAAGGAATCCCGCTGTGTCCAGCTCGGAAGCCGCCCAATTCCACAGCCAAGTTGGAAAGGTGCCTGCTCTCAACTCGACTGTCAGCCCCAAAAGATTGCTTTGATCTTCCCCTTCCAACTGCAAACTCTTATTTGCACCACACTCTAGTGGCCTTTGCCTTAAAAATTCTTTTCACTCTCACAAGAATCTGGCTACAAACTTGAGAACATCTGGCTAAAGCAGAGCTCACAAAGATGCCAGCTGAGAAAGCTCTTGCTGCCGACAACTTCAACTGCACCCGTCGAGGTACCAGCACACACCCTGCTATCGGCCCTTTCCTTCTCAGCTCTTGCTACCATCCTAACCCTGCAGTCTCACTGAGTCTGCATCCAGTCAGGTCCAGCACCATGGAGGGGAGCTGCTCCCACATGAACGGGACCAGGACAAAAAGCTCAACAGCCTGGCGTTTGCATTCCCACTGACAGTTCAACAGCACTAAGCCAGAGAACTGCCTATGGGCAAAAGTCTTAAAATTCACTAAGACCAACCAATGTACACATGCAAAGTTGTTTCCTTTGCAAAAGAGAGGAATTAGAAGCCCATCTCCAATGAAATGGCATCCCCTCCTCCAAAATACAGAACATCCAGGGACTGATCCCATGCAAAGGTGCCAGAACACTGTTCCTCAGCATTACCTAGGCTGCTAGGTAGGCTACCCACCAAGACTGAGCAGAGCGGTTTACCTTGTCCAAAAGATGGTGTTGCCAGAATTTCAGAAGGCCACTTCTGAGACGCGGAAACCACCTGCCAAACTGAATCTTTCAAGAGGCCACCTTCCAAAGATGGATTCCATGTCCGTAAAGTGTACAAACTGAAGCAATGCTTCCACACCAGATATGTCAGGACAGAAAGCAGCTGGTGCCCCGGACCTCCACTGGGCAGCTTCTTCTCTGCGCCTCCAGCGCTGGGGTTGCGTGCTTTCCTTCCCATGAAAAAGCCTTGCCATTCTCCTTCAGGAGCTTACCAAGCCAAAGTTGCATAGCACCTCCAGTATTGCATACGTCCAACAATTACTCCTACCCAGAAGGGGCCAGGAGAGAAATGTCTTGCTGGACTGTACCTCCCCATGGTACCTTTCCTTCTGCTCCACTGACACTGGCACTATGGCCTTTGCTTCTCAAGGAAAGGCACTCCGAGTCTTTTGGCTGGGACTTGCCTTCTCTACCTTGCCCAGTTTTTCCTAGCCTCCTCTTGCTTTGCTTGCCTTTCTTGCATCTGCCTTCCCTTGCCCTGCCTACATCGTCCTTGCTTTGCTTTGCCTTGCCTACCACTCTTTACCTTGCCTTCCATGCAGGCAAGGCAACACAAGGCAAGTGTAGGCAATTGGAGGCAAGTCAAGGGGGAGGTAGACAAGGCCAGAGCAGTGAGGGGAAAGCAAATGGAGTGGTAGGCAAGAGAAGGTCCAGAAGTTAGAGGCAAGGCTAGGCATAAGAAGGTAAGCCCAGTGATGGGTAGGCCAGGCAGAAACAGGAAGGAGTAGGCAAAGCAAGGCCGTGGAGGAAAGCTGTAGCCAGGTGGGGCATGGGCACAGAAGAGAACTCAAAGCCATGGAGGTTTAGCAGGGCAAGAAGAGGAAACTCTTGGGTTGCCAAGGCAAGGCAGCTGCTGGTAGACAAAAGCGGCCAGGAAAGACTGACTTGACTGGTCTTGCTCTCACCTGTGCCAGCTCTAATCTGCACCTAAAACACTGGGGCTACCTGCTTTCCTTCCAATGCAGAAGAACTGTCATCTTGGTCCCAGAGCTCAGAAGACAAATGTGGATTGCCAGTCCAAAATTCTGTACATGCAAGAATTGATGCCAGGCAAAAGCTGCTGGGACAGACGGGTTTGGCTCCTATGGGCTTCCTCTTCCATGCTCCTGAAACACTGCGGGTATGTGAAGGCCTTGAAGGCTTCCTGAGGGAAGCAGGCAGGGCAAGGCAAGTTGAAGAAATGCCACGAAAAGAGGGGTCTTGAATTCCAGGTGGGGGAGGGGTGAGCAAGGTCCTGCAAGGCAAGTGAAGGCTTTGAGGGCAACAGAAGGCAACTGCTGCATTTACAGGGCAAGGCAAGGCAAGGGAGAGATAAGCAAGACAATGAGAGTTCTAGAAAAAGAAGGGAAGGGAAGGCAAGGCTGGGCCTGGACAAATGGGTGGGGAAGTCAAGGTGGGGATGGCTGAGCAAATCAGTGCAGGGCAGTGGAGGGATGGAAGAGCGGGAATGGTCACTTAAGTTCATACAACATAACCTGTCAAATTCTTTGCACCCATGCCCACGCAGTAAAAGCAAAAAATCAATTGCTGCTTGATTTTGGAATATAGCATGTCTAATGCTGTCTACATCAATTAACGAGTCAGCTATCGCTATGTTGGTAGCATTACTAAACTTGGCCAACCAACAGCCAGGTTTGTTCAGGCTCCTGAGGCCTTGTGCACTTGCAAGCCCAGGAGCCGATGAAGAGGCAGTGATTATCTTGGCAGTGTTCCAGAACTCAGCTGTATCTCTGCAGGCAGAAGTAAAAGCATGTATGCTGTGAGTATGAGAGTGGTGAGTTCAGTTTTGTTGGCTCCATAGTGCAATTGTCATCTTTAGAGAAAAGAGGGTTACTTTCCCCAAAGTAGATGGACCACCTTTAATTGCCATTGGCACTCTGGTCCATGCTCAGTCCGCACAGATTAAGAAAATGCCCTGCGGGAGTTGCATATGCATACTAAAACTCAAGGTTAGTTTTAGTTTGTGATTGAATTACACCGGTGTGAAACACTTGGGTAGCATGGTGTTGTGGCATTGACCCACCAAGCCATAGGGCTATTCCTTGTGCTGAGAAATGTGAAGGTGGTACAGCTATGTGCATTCAAGGTGCCTAAAATCTGCAGTTCCTGTGGGGGTAAAGCAGGGAATTTCCCACGGGGAGACAATGTATCCGGGCAGGCTGAGGGTGAGGCCTATACTAGGCCTAACTCCATGTTTGTTATCTGCAGAAGCTGTTTGGAAATCGAATATAATTAGCTCACGATCCTCTACTGTAAAAACATGTAGCGTGGTGCCAGCTTTACCTGTCTGCCTATACAGCTTTAATAAGACAATTTAAATGCAATTGTTTTTGCCATGTAGACACATGTGCTTTACATCTCAAACCGTTTGTAATTATTTTTACAGAAAGCTGTCCTACCATCAGCAAGTTAAGCAGGTCTTAAATGCAATTTTCCAAGAACGTGCAGTGCTATCATCCCTGTGAGTAAAGCTGCATCTCGAAAACATCTTAATAAACTTACATTTATCTTAGAGGAGTGAACAGGCATTTTCCACATGACTGTAAATCTGACACACTTTAGATTTATTTCTTGATATTATTCGCAAATGTTTAACTGCTGTATGATGAATTTTCAGTAGTTTCTTGTGCGAAGAAAGTCAAAATAAGTTAAATTCTGCTGTATCTAAAACTCTTAAGGTATACTCTTAATCTTGTATCTAATTTTAGTAAATTTAAAGTTAAAAGAATGCAAAGGCATTCAGAGTGACTACCTCACTGAATTCAAAGGACTATTTTTCTTTCCATAGGTATACCTTAATCAGTATCTGTGTGCGTACAAGTGTGAAAGTGCTGCAGCAAATGTACTAAGAATGTTGTTTGAGTCTTTTATGTCTTTTGAGTTTATAAGTCAGACCTGTCAACTTTAAGTTGATCAAAATTTATGTAAAGTCTGTTGGTTTTCAGTTTGATTAAGAAGTTGAATTTTGGTAACCTCTGAAAGAAAGAAAAGAGAAAACAGACGCTTGTAGTCGAGTGAAGAAAATTTCCATGTTTGTGAGTGGTGGTGTTGTTTAGTGAATTTGTAACAGCTGGCAGAGGGGTGTAACTTGCTGCCTCAGAGCCAGAACTGGCTGAGTAGCATCCTGAGGCCAATTCTGTAAAGCATTTTGTGGCCTAAGAGTCAGTTAGCCCCGTAATAACTTTAACAAAGGCAAGTTTAATTTTGTTTTCCTGTACATGTGTGTGAATTGTCTCTGTTAATTTGTATTTTATCAGCATGTAAGTCTGGGTAGAGGCACCTATGAGATAGGACTTATTTTTTAAGTGCTTGACATTAATTTTTGCTTTCAATGATGTTAACTTTAAGCTCTGTTAGATTTATCTTAATTTTAAGTGAAGTTAAAGTTTAAGTTCTGTCAAAACATGAAATTCTAGATGTGTTGTTAAAGTAATGATATGAATTTACTAAGCTTTTACAGAGAGCATTACCCAGAAAACATTATTTGATGCTATACATATGTGTCTCTTTGTTCACAGCTATTTGTAATTTGTTTATGGTACCATTGATTATTTAGTTAAAACTAAACCACAACGCCGATCTGCAAGAAGTATATTGCTTTAAAGAATTGATATTAATAGAAGCTTGTTTAGAAGATTTAGAGAGACCCTCTCAGGTAAGGCCTGGACACTGGCCAAGCCCTGGCCCTAAGCTGATCGGGTACTGAATCTTTAATCCCAGATGTTTCTACCCTAAAACTGCAATTGAGTCATTTTGGCTCACCAATTGGGCTTGGAGAGCTGGAACCCCTTTTCAGGTAAACTTGACAACCTTGCCCGGGAAAGGTCTTCAAGTCTCACCTGTAAAATGGGACTCTCCCATGATTGTGGACTCTGGGTAGTAGCTAATAGTTAAATGGTTAATGATCTGTATATTTTTAAAGTACTGTTCTCTATCTCTTATGTATTGCACCTGTAGTTGTATCTGTTGCCTTAATTACCTTTGCTCATAATGCAAAACCCACAATTGAGTGTATAATAACAGTCTTGCTCTCACCTGTGCCAGCTCTAATCTGCACCTAAAACACTGGGGCTACCTGCTTTCCTTCCAATGCAGAAGAACTGTCATCTTGGTCCCAGAGCTCAGAAGACAAATGTGGATTGCCAGTCCAAAATCCTGTACATGCAAGAATTGATGCCAGAAAAAAGCTGCTGGGACAGACGGGTTTGGCTCCTATGGGCTTCCTCTTCCATGCTCCTGAAACGCTGCGGGTATGTGAAGGCCTTGAAGGCTTCCTGAGGGAAGCAGGCAGGGCAAGGCAAGTTGAAGAAATGCCACGAAAAGAGGGGTCTTGAATTCCAGGTGGGGGAGGGGTGAGCAAGGTCCTGCAAGGCAAGTGAAGGCTTTGAGGGCAACAGAAGGCAACTGCTGCATTTACAGGGCAAGGCAAGGCAAGGGAGAGATAAGCAAGACAATGAGAGTTCTAGAAAAAGAAGGGAAGGGAAGGGAAGGGAAGGCAAGGCTGGGCCTGGACAAATGGGTGGGGAAGTCAAGGTGGGGATGGCTGAGCAAATCAGTGCAGGGCAGTGGAGGGATGGAAGAGCGGGAATGGTCACTTAAGTTCATACAACATAACCTGTCAAATTCTTTGCACCCATGCCCACGCAGTAAAAGCAAAAAATCAATTGCTGCTTGATTTTGGAATATAGCATGTCTAATGCTGTCTACATCAATTAACAAGTCAGCTATCGCTATGCTGGTAGCATTACTAAACTTGGCCAACCAACAGCCAGGTTTGTTCAGGCTCCTGAGGCCTTGTGCACTTGCAAGCCCAGGAGCCGATGAAGAGGCAGTGATTATCTTGGCAGTGTTCCAGAACTCAGCTGTATCTCTGCAGGCAGAAGTAAAAGCATGTATGCTGTGAGTATGAGAGTGGTGAGTTCAGTTTTGTTGGCTCCATAGTGCAATTGTCATCTTTAGAGAAAAGAGGGTTACTTTCCCCAAAGTAGATGGACCACCTTTAATTGCCATTGGCACTCTGGTCCATGCTCAGTCCGCACAGATTAAGAAAATGCCCTGCGGGAGTTGCATATGTATACTAAAACTCAAGGTTAGTTTTAGTTTGTGATTGAATTACACCGGTGTGAAACACTTGGGTAGCATGGTGTTGTGGCATTGACCCACCAAGCCATAGGGCTATTCCTTGTGCTGAGAAATGTGAAGGTGGTACAGCTATGTGCATTCAAGGTGCCTAAAATCTGCAGTTCCTGTGGGGGTAAAGCAGGGAATTTCCCACGGGGAGACAATGTATCCGGGTAGGCTGAGGAGGCAGGGGTGCTGTTCCATAACTGTGGCAGTTCAGGGGTGGTGAGAAGGATGCCGATCAGACACTTTGTGAATGGCTTCTGAGGCGCAGCAGTGCTAAGGCATAAGGGATCTTGTCCAGTTGCCTTAGCCAGGGTCACCCAGATGTTTTGCTCCAGGGGGTGTATGGGTTGCAGGTATCCTGTTAAATCACAAACAGAAGAGCAGTTACCTCCCCCCTCTTCCTGCTCCCACCCATTACTCCTGCCGACGTAAGTGCGGAGTGGGTACTTGGCACCAGTGCCATTCCCCTGGAACAGTCATAGTAACCACCTTGTTTGCTTCTGCTCCTATCACCTCAAGTGGCGATAAGACCGGGTTTCTGGGTCGTGGTGGGGGGGGGGGGTGGATACCATAGCTTGGCACCTGACAAGCAAGACTATGTGGGACTTTGAATGGATAGGGAGGGCAAAACCCACAGAGAAGACTGATCCTATAGTTCCAGTAGGGAGAATATGGGTAGAAGGAGCTGTGTTTTGAGTGCTTAAAGTGAATGGTCTTTCATTTTTCCAGTGTTTGTAACAGTGCAGCTGGAGAATAACTCATCTGAAATGCTGCCTTTTTCAGCCTAGAAATGAAACTCAAGATCCTTTCAGTATAGGAGATTAGATAAAAGTGGATCTTTACTGGAGCTCCAGGGACAGTTCCAGGAAGAATATCCACAAACGCCCACCCCTCCCCCCGGCTGAATACAGTCTTCTAGGTTTTAGGAAATTAGCATCATTGATCAAAAGCACCAATTCAGAGGACAAGTGGGGATGCAATTCCCCCCAGGTCAAGCCCCTTCTCTGGAGCCCCCCCACCCTTGGTACTAGTTGGACTTGTTGACTAAAATGTGTCTTGAAGATCTTGTTGTCAGGCTTGGTTCCCAGGAAGAAGCAAGACAGGAGAGGGGCCTTGTGCCCTCCAGGGCTTGGAGCTCTGCAATGAGTTTGGTCTTTCTGGCTGGGGAAAAACTACTGGCAAGGTCACAAATACAGAAAAGTAAAAAGGCAAAAATCACTTTGGCATCAGAAGCAAAGGTAAAATTAATGTAAAAAGCAAGCTAAGATACATCTGAAAACTTCTCTGCTTTCTTCATCTTCCCCTTATGCAAAGAGGCTTTTGATTTGCAGGATTTTCATTTTATCCAAAGGCATTCATTCCATAGGTGCCAAAACCATCCCACAATGATAAGTGAAATATAGTCAGTAGGGACAATAGGGACTGGCATCCACCGCAAAGGAGAGGAAAGATCATTTCCAGAACAATAGTTTTATTTAACTGTGGTGAAAAGTGGGAGCTGAGTTTTGTTTAGAATTAGCCAGAAGAAGCTCTTAATTATTCTCTGCTGCTGCTGCTCTTATACCTTTTCATAATTACTGTGGCACATTAAGATTGGCTGCTAGCAAACAATGACAAGGCTGTCTAACAAACAATGGCAATTCAAGCAATAATACAATGAGCTATACTGATGCCTTCAGGTATTTCTAGTTTTTTACTCTTCATGTAGCTGTAACTTGCTGTAGTTCTGTGCTTCTTACAAAGTGCTAAAATCCCCTGTTCCCAGCACCTTTAGCCAAAACAAGACTCTCTGAGTACAGATTCAAGGACATATTCATTGCCTTAGGGCTTGAAAATATGTAAACAACTGTGAGATGGGGGGAGCAGGCCTGGGGTGGTTAACATCATCACCTGAGGGTACGATTGGAGAATTAAGGGCCAATATGCTAATGAAACAGAACTTATAAAAGGTGAAGAGCTCGTGACTCGGGGTCCATTTTGGGTGTCGTCCCCGACAGGGGACTTTGTTTGCCTGAATCTACCTTTAAGGCCTCTGCAGGCCTTAAATAAATTGTCTGCTTTTTATACTCCTAATTTGTCTTGGCCTCTGTTTCAGGTAGCCTGTCTTTTAGGCTACAATACAAGCAAAAGTAGAGTTGGTTACAAAAACCGGATGTGCTAGGAAGGCCGGAAGTTGGTATGACAGAGTTAAAAATTGGATGTGCTAGGGAGACCGGAAGTTTTAACCACAGAGTTAAAACTGAAGGTGCTAGGAAGACCGGAAGTTTTGTATCATAGAGTTGAATCGGAGTGTGCTAGGGAGACCGGAAGTTTTAATCACAGAGTTGAAACTGAAGGTGCTAGGAAAACCGGAAGGAGGAAGTGGAGTCAAGCAAGAAAGTTTTCTTCATTCTCTTTTCTTCATTATCTCGTGGACATGCACAACAAGCACAGGACCAAATATGGCAGGGCCTTTGACATGAATTCAGTCGCAGACACAAGCAGTAAGCAGGTCTAGGGTAGGGAATGGGCATGAAAGGGAATGCACAGCAATGGTGGTTTAGCAAGGCAAGACAGGTGAGGTTCATAGATTGCTGGCAGGCGGAAGTGGCCAGGAAAGACTGATTTGACTGGCCTTGCTCTCACCTGCACCATCTCTAATCTGCACCTAAAACACTGGGGCTACCTGCTTTCCTTCCAATGCAGAAGAACTGTCATTTTGGTTCCGGAGCCCAGAAGACAAATGTGGATTGCCTGTCCAAAATTCCATACATGCAAGAATTGATGCCAGGCAAAAGCTGCTGGGACAGACAGGTCTGGCTTCACGTGACCTCCTATGGGCTTCCTCTTCCATGCTCCTGAAACACTGCGGGTATGTGAAGGCCTTGAAGGCTTCCTGAGGGAAGCAGGCAGGGCAAGGCAAGTTGAAGAATTGTCACGAAAAGAAGGGTCTTGAATTCCAGGTGGGGGAGGGGTGAGCAAGGTCCTGCAAGGCAAGTGAGGGCTTTGAGGGCAACAGAAGGCAACTGCTGTGTTTACAGGGCAAGGCAAGGCAAGGGGGAGGTAGGCAAGGCAATGAGAGTCCCAGAAGGAGAAGGGAAGGGAAGGCTGGGCCTGGACAAATGGGTGGGGAAGTCAAGGTGGGGATGGCCGAGCAAGTCAGTGCAGGGCAGTGGAGGGATGGAAGAGCGGGAATGGTCACTTAAGTTCATACAACATAACCTGTCAAATTCTTTGCACCCATGCCCACGCAGTAAAAGCAAAAAATCAATTGCTGCTTGATTTTGGAATATAGCATGTCTAATGCTGTCTACATCAATTAACGAGTCAGCTATCGCTATGCTGGTAGCATTACTAAACTTGGCCAACCAACAGCCAGGTTTGTTCAGGCTCCTGAGGCCTTGTGCACTTGCAAGCCCAGGAGCCGATGAAGAGGCAGTGATTATCTTGGCAGTGTTCCAGAACTCAGCTGTATCTCTGCAGGCAGAAGTAAAAGCATGTATGCTGTGAGTATGAGAGTGGTGAGTTCAGTTTTGTTGGCTCCATAGTGCAATTGTCATCTTTAGAGAAAAGAGGGTTACTTTCCCCAAAGTAGATGGACCACCTTTAATTGCCATTGGCACTCTGGTCCATGCTCAGTCCGCACAGATTAAGAAAATGCCCTGCGGGAGTTGCATATGTATACTAAAACTCAAGGTTAGTTTTAGTTTGTGATTGAATTACACCGGTGTGAAACACTTGGGTAGCATGGTGTTGTGGCATTGACCCACCAAGCCATAGGGCTATTCCTTGTGCTGAGAAATGTGAAGGTGGTACAGCTATGTGCATTCAAGGTGCCTAAAATCTGCAGTTCCTGTGGGGGTAAAGCAGGGAATTTCCCACGGGGAGACAATGTATCCGGGCAGGCTGAGGAGGCAGGGGTGCTGTTCCATAACTGTGGCAGTTCAGGGGTGGTGAGAAGGATGCCGATCAGACACTTTGTGAATGGCTTCTGAGGCGCAGCAGTGCTAAGGCATAAGGGATCTTGTCCAGTTGCCTTAGCCAGGGTCACCCAGATGTTTTGCTCCAGGGGGTGTATGGGTTGCAGGTATCCTGTTAAATCACAAACAGAAGAGCAGTTACCTCCCCCCTCTTCCTGCTCCCACCCATTACTCCTGCCGACGTAAGTGCGGAGTGGGTACTTGGCACCAGTGCCATTCCCCTGGAACAGTGATAGTAACCACCTTGTTTGCTTCTGCTCCTATCACCTCAAGTGGCGATAAGACCGGGTTTCTGGGGCGTGGTGGGGGGGGGGGTGGATACCATAGCTTGGCACCTGACAAGCAAGACTATGTGGGACTTTGAATGGATAGGGAGGGCAAAACCCACAGAGAAGACTGATCCTATAGTTCCAGTAGGGAGAATATGGGTAGAAGGAGCTGTGTTTTGAGTGCTTAAAGTGAATGGTCTTTCATTTTTCCAGTGTTTGTAACAGTGCAGCTGGAGAATAACTCATCTGAAATGCTGCCTTTTTCAGCCTAGAAATGAAACTCAAGATCCTTTCAGTATAGGAGATTAGATAAAAGTGGATCTTTACTGGAGCTCCAGGGACAGTTCCAGGAAGAATATCCACAAACGCCCACCCCTCCCCCCGGCTGAATACAGTCTTCTAGGTTTTAGGAAATTAGCATCATTGATCAAAAGCACCAATTCAGAGGACAAGTGGGGATGCAATTCCCCCCAGGTCAAGCCCCTTCTCTGGAGCCCCCCCACCCTTGGTACTAGTTGGACTTGTTGACTAAAATGTGTCTTGAAGATCTTGTTGTCAGGCTTGGTTCCCAGGAAGAAGCAAGACAGGAGAGGGGCCTTGTGCCCTCCAGGGCTTGGAGCTCTGCAATGAGTTTGGTCTTTCTGGCTGGGGAAAAACTACTGGCAAGGTCACAAATACAGAAAAGTAAAAAGGCAAAAATCACTTTGGCATCAGAAGCAAAGGTAAAATTAATGTAAAAAGCAAGCTAAGATACATCTGAAAACTTCTCTGCTTTCTTCATCTTCCCCTTATGCAAAGAGGCTTTTGATTTGCAGGATTTTCATTTTATCCAAAGGCATTCATTCCATAGGTGCCAAAACCATCCCACAATGATAAGTGAAATATAGTCAGTAGGGACAATAGGGACTGGCATCCACCGCAAAGGAGAGGAAAGATCATTTCCAGAACAATAGTTTTATTTAACTGTGGTGAAAAGTGGGAGCTGAGTTTTGTTTAGAATTAGCCAGAAGAAGCTCTTAATTATTCTCTGCTGCTGCTGCTCTTATACCTTTTCATAATTACTGTGGCACATTAAGATTGGCTGCTAGCAAACAATGACAAGGCTGTCTAACAAACAATGGCAATTCAAGCAATAATACAATGAGCTATACTGATGCCTTCAGGTATTTCTAGTTTTTTACTCTTCATGTAGCTGTAACTTGCTGTAGTTCTGTGCTTCTTACAAAGTGCTAAAATCCCCTGTTCCCAGCACCTTTAGCCAAAACAAGACTCTCTGAGTACAGATTCAAGGACATATTCATTGCCTTAGGGCTTGAAAATATGTAAACAACTGTGAGATGGGGGGAGCAGGCCTGGGGTGGTTAACATCATCACCTGAGGGTACGATTGGAGAATTAAGGGCCAATATGCTAATGAAACAGAACTTATAAAAGGTGAAGAGCTCGTGACTCGGGGTCCATTTTGGGTGTCGTCCCCGACAGGGGACTTTGTTTGCCTGAATCTACCTTTAAGGCCTCTGCAGGCCTTAAATAAATTGTCTGCTTTTTATACTCCTAATTTGTCTTGGCCTCTGTTTCAGGTAGCCTGTCTTTTAGGCTACAATACAAGCAAAAGTAGAGTTGGTTACAAAAACCGGATGTGCTAGGAAGGCCGGAAGTTGGTATGACAGAGTTAAAAATTGGATGTGCTAGGGAGACCGGAAGTTTTAACCACAGAGTTAAAACTGAAGGTGCTAGGAAGACCGGAAGTTTTGTATCATAGAGTTGAATCGGAGTGTGCTAGGGAGACCGGAAGTTTTAATCACAGAGTTGAAACTGAAGGTGCTAGGAAAACCGGAAGGAGGAAGTGGAGTCAAGCAAGAAAGTTTTCTTCATTCTCTTTTCTTCATTATCTCGTGGACATGCACAACAAGCACAGGACCAAATATGGCAGGGCCTTTGACATGAATTCAGTCGCAGACACAAGCAGTAAGCAGGTCTAGGGTAGGGAATGGGCATGAAAGGGAATGCACAGCAATGGTGGTTTAGCAAGGCAAGACAGGTGAGGTTCATAGATTGCTGGCAGGCGGAAGTGGCCAGGAAAGACTGATTTGACTGGCCTTGCTCTCACCTGCACCATCTCTAATCTGCACCTAAAACACTGGGGCTACCTGCTTTCCTTCCAATGCAGAAGAACTGTCATTTTGGTTCCGGAGCCCAGAAGACAAATGTGGATTGCCTGTCCAAAATTCCATACATGCAAGAATTGATGCCAGGCAAAAGCTGCTGGGACAGACAGGTCTGGCTTCACGTGACCTCCTATGGGCTTCCTCTTCCATGCTCCTGAAACACTGCGGGTATGTGAAGGCCTTGAAGGCTTCCTGAGGGAAGCAGGCAGGGCAAGGCAAGTTGAAGAATTGTCACGAAAAGAAGGGTCTTGAATTCCAGGTGGGGGAGGGGTGAGCAAGGTCCTGCAAGGCAAGTGAGGGCTTTGAGGGCAACAGAAGGCAACTGCTGTGTTTACAGGGCAAGGCAAGGCAAGGGGGAGGTAGGCAAGGCAATGAGAGTCCCAGAAGGAGAAGGGAAGGGAAGGCTGGGCCTGGACAAATGGGTGGGGAAGTCAAGGTGGGGATGGCCGAGCAAGTCAGTGCAGGGCAGTGGAGGGATGGAAGAGCGGGAATGGTCACTTAAGTTCATACAACATAACCTGTCAAATTCTTTGCACCCATGCCCACGCAGTAAAAGCAAAAAATCAATTGCTGCTTGATTTTGGAATATAGCATGTCTAATGCTGTCTACATCAATTAACAAGTCAGCTATCGCTATGCTGGTAGCATTACTAAACTTGGCCAACCAACAGCCAGGTTTGTTCAGGCTCCTGAGGCCTTGTGCACTTGCAAGCCCAGGAGCCGATGAAGAGGCAGTGATTATCTTGGCAGTGTTCCAGAACTCAGCTGTATCTCTGCAGGCAGAAGTAAAAGCATGTATGCTGTGAGTATGAGAGTGGTGAGTTCAGTTTTGTTGGCTCCATAGTGCAATTGTCATCTTTAGAGAAAAGAGGGTTACTTTCCCCAAAGTAGATGGACCACCTTTAATTGCCATTGGCACTCTGGTCCATGCTCAGTCCGCACAGATTAAGAAAATGCCCTGCGGGAGTTGCATATGTATACTAAAACTCAAGGTTAGTTTTAGTTTGTGATTGAATTACACCGGTGTGAAACACTTGGGTAGCATGGTGTTGTGGCATTGACCCACCAAGCCATAGGGCTATTCCTTGTGCTGAGAAATGTGAAGGTGGTACAGCTATGTGCATTCAAGGTGCCTAAAATCTGCAGTTCCTGTGGGGGTAAAGCAGGGAATTTCCCACGGGGAGACAATGTATCCGGGCAGGCTGAGGAGGCAGGGGTGCTGTTCCATAACTGTGGCAGTTCAGGGGTGGTGAGAAGGATGCCGATCAGACACTTTGTGAATGGCTTCTGAGGCGCAGCAGTGCTAAGGCATAAGGGATCTTGTCCAGTTGCCTTAGCCAGGGTCACCCAGATGTTTTGCTCCAGGGGGTGTATGGGTTGCAGGTATCCTGTTAAATCACAAACAGAAGAGCAGTTACCTCCCCCCTCTTCCTGCTCCCACCCATTACTCCTGCCGACGTAAGTGCGGAGTGGGTACTTGGCACCAGTGCCATTCCCCTGGAACAGTCATAGTAACCACCTTGTTTGCTTCTGCTCCTATCACCTCAAGTGGCGATAAGACCGGGTTTCTGGGGCGTGGTGGGGGGGGGGGTGGATACCATAGCTTGGCACCTGACAAGCAAGACTATGTGGGACTTTGAATGGATAGGGAGGGCAAAACCCACAGAGAAGACTGATCCTATAGTTCCAGTAGGGAGAATATGGGTAGAAGGAGCTGTGTTTTGAGTGCTTAAAGTGAATGGTCTTTCATTTTTCCAGTGTTTGTAACAGTGCAGCTGGAGAATAACTCATCTGAAATGCTGCCTTTTTCAGCCTAGAAATGAAACTCAAGATCCTTTCAGTATAGGAGATAAGATAAAAGTGGATCTTTACTGGAGCTCCAGGGACAGTTCCAGGAAGAATATCCACAAACGCCCACCCCTCCCCCCGGCTGAATACAGTCTTCTAGGTTTTAGGAAATTAGCATCATTGATCAAAAGCACCAATTCAGAGGACAAGTGGGGATGCAATTCCCCCCAGGTCAAGCCCCTTCTCTGGAGCCCCCCCACCCTTGGTACTAGTTGGACTTGTTGACTAAAATGTGTCTTGAAGATCTTGTTGTCAGGCTTGGTTCCCAGGAAGAAGCAAGACAGGAGAGGGGCCTTGTGCCCTCCAGGGCTTGGAGCTCTGCAATGAGTTTGGTCTTTCTGGCTGGGGAAAAACTACTGGCAAGGTCACAAATACAGAAAAGTAAAAAGGCAAAAATCACTTTGGCATCAGAAGCAAAGGTAAAATTAATGTAAAAAGCAAGCTAAGATACATCTGAAAACTTCTCTGCTTTCTTCATCTTCCCCTTATGCAAAGAGGCTTTTGATTTGCAGGATTTTCATTTTATCCAAAGGCATTCATTCCATAGGTGCCAAAACCATCCCACAATGATAAGTGAAATATAGTCAGTAGGGACAATAGGGACTGGCATCCACCGCAAAGGAGAGGAAAGATCATTTCCAGAACAATAGTTTTATTTAACTGTGGTGAAAAGTGGGAGCTGAGTTTTGTTTAGAATTAGCCAGAAGAAGCTCTTAATTATTCTCTGCTGCTGCTGCTCTTATACCTTTTCATAATTACTGTGGCACATTAAGATTGGCTGCTAGCAAACAATGACAAGGCTGTCTAACAAACAATGGCAATTCAAGCAATAATACAATGAGCTATACTGATGCCTTCAGGTATTTCTAGTTTTTTACTCTTCATGTAGCTGTAACTTGCTGTAGTTCTGTGCTTCTTACAAAGTGCTAAAATCCCCTGTTCCCAGCACCTTTAGCCAAAACAAGACTCTCTGAGTACAGATTCAAGGACATATTCATTGCCTTAGGGCTTGAAAATATGTAAACAACTA